>OZ024915.1:61851160-62056160 GCA_964017125.1 Flabesymbios commensalis
TTTAAAGGTCACTCAAGGTGGGTAGTTCAGACCCTCGAGGTGGTTCCACATCTAACAATGCTCCCAGTAAACCCCTAAGATATAATGTGGAAAAATGTCATGCTTTTATCAACTTTTGCACAATCCTTATGATATCTGAGCTTAATAGCACTACTAATGTAAACGAGCCAAGTCGAACAGCCGTTACGATACACAAGCTGTTAATGTATCGGCATTTAAAACATTTCAATCTGTGAGAGTGTAACCACTTCACACCGAATGTTTCAGGCTTAGAGCAAAGCCATAAAATACTAGCTTCAATGCATTTCTAAATACAGGAGCGTGTATTTGATTGAGTTAACTTAAAGTACTTGCATTTTAGAATGATGATATAAATTCATGATAACAAATCCTCTATTAGCTACGCTGAAAACAGTGATCGTGTACAGCAAGAACAGAGGGAAATTCAATAGTTTTTGTACTTGGTAGACAAACTGATGAGACCGTTGTAATAAACGATACATTTAAAAAGCAAAATGTCCAATTTTTATTTTTAGTATATTTAATGGCAGTTTGGTGGATCATTACACAAAGAAATAAGTGACACTAATTGCTTAAATCTATTAAAAAATAAAACATAGAATATAATCACGAATGTATAATTTTGTATTTATACCCTATTATTCAAACCAGTTTAGACGTCATAATCTGACGTCTACAAATCTGGCGTCTAAAAACAATCCCACACTGAAAGAATTAAACAATTTATAATGGCCGTAGACACATAACATATATAGGTATTCAAATAAAGTGGAAACGTCAGCTAAGACATTTATGATAATTTCAAATTAAAAAAAAACCCATTTGGTCGCGATTGTTTATATATCAGCGTTTTAAGGATTCAGCTGTTGAAATCGACATAAGAATGTGTTTGGCATGTGCGATCACCTGGATGTTTGTTAAGGTCAGCAGACACAGACATTAGAATGTGTTTGGCACGTGGGATCACCTGGGTGTTTGTTAAGGTCAGCGAACACAGATGTTAATGTATCTATATCGTCTTGTTCCGTCCACCACAGTTTCCGCCTGTGCCACTCTGGACTGGTCCAGGATATCCCTGTGGGCTGGCTAAGTGGTTTGTTCTCCTGGCATCCTGTCCGTTTGACCATACTTCATCATTCACGTGGATGGTGTGGCAAATCTACTTGCGGTTTGAACCAATGAGTGGGAGAGTGAATATTTTTTACATCGTGTACAATCATTGACAATATCGCGATAGATTGAAGCCACAAGTATGACTATGCCCTACTCTTATTAAATGACTTCAAGGGTTCTTTATAGTGCACAGTAAAACATCGAACCCGGACGTATGTAAGGAAGTGGACAAATCGGGGCTACAATATATGCCCTATTTTTGTTGAGTGAATTAAAGGGTTCCTTATAGTGCACAGTATCATAGACCACAGTGCATACCCCAGGCTTTGACGAGTTTAGAATATGCATGATTTTGATAACAAACATCCGACCCGACAGGATATGAATCCAGTACGTCTGAGATTCGAACCACAACCGGAAAAAATGCGACATCGGGACCGGCTATTATTGATTTTCAAGTTATTATTACATTTCTCTATTTACGTCATAAGACATGTTAAACATTCTAAATTTAAACCGCTGTATTTTGTTTGTTTGGGGAAAGTGGTCGCCTACGTCGTGTTCTACTTCTTTCCTTGTGTTTTAGAGGATGCTGGTCGCCTACGCCTGGTTCTACTTTAATTCTTGTTAGTTGACGATGGTGGTCACATATACCTGGTTCTACTTCAGTCCGTGTTTGCTTGACAATGGTGGTCACCTATGCCTGGTTCTACTTTAATCCGTGTTTGCTTGACGATGGTGGTCACCTATGCCTGGTTCTACTTTAATCCGTGTTTGCTTGACGATGGTGGTCACCTATACCTGGTTCTACTTTAATCCGTGTTTGCTTGACGATGGTGGTCACCTATACCTGGTTCTACTTTAATCTGTGTTTGCTTGACGATGGTGATCACCTATACCTGGTTCTACTTTAATCCGTGTTTGCTTGACGATGGTGGTCACCTATACCTGATTCTACTTTAATCCGTGTTTGCTTGACGATGGTGGTCACCTATACCTGGTTCTACTTTAATCCGTGTTTGCTTGACGATGGTGGTCACCTATACCTGGTTCTACTTTAATCCGTGTTTGCTTAACGATGGTGGTCACCTATGCCTGGTTCTACTTTAATCCGTGTTTGCTTGACGATGGTGGTCACCTATACCTGGTTCTACTTTAATCCGTGTTTGCTTGACGATGGTGGTCACCTATACCTGGCTCTACTTTAATCCGTGTTTGCTTGACGATGGTGGTCACCTATACCTGGCTCTACTTTAATCCGTGTTTGCTTGACGATGGTGGTCACCTATACCTGGCTCTACTTTAATCCGTGTTTGCTTGACGATGGTGGTCACCTATACCTGGTTCTACTTTAATCCGTGTTTGCTTGACGATGGTGGTCACCTATACCTGGTTCTACTTTAATCCGTGTTTGCTTGACGATGGTGGTCACCTATACCTGGTTCTACTTTAATCCGTGTTTGCTTGACGATGGTGGTCACCTATACCTGGCTCTACTTTAATCCGTGTTTGCTTGACGATGGTGGTCACCTATACCTGGTTCTACTTTAATCCGTGTTTGCTTGACGATGGTGGTCAACTATGCCTGGTTCTACTTTAATCCGTGTTTGCTTGACGATGGTGGTCAACTATACCTGGTTCTACTTTAATCCGTGTTTGCTTGACGATGGTGGTCACCTATGCCTGGTTCTACTTTAATCCGTGTTTGCTTGACGATGGTGGTCACCTATGCCTGGTTCTACTTTAATCCGTGTTTGCTTGACGATGGTGGTCACCTATGCCTGGTTCTACTTTAATCCGTGTTTGCTTGACGATGGTGGTCACCTATACCTGGCTCTACTTTAATCCGTGTTTGCTTGACGATGGTGGTCACCTATGCCTGGTTCTACTTTAATCCGTGTTTTCTTGACGATGGTGGTCACCTATGCCTGGTTCTACTTTAATCCGTGTTTGCTTGACGATGGTGGTCACCTATACCTGGTTCTACTTTAATCCGTGTTTGCTTAACGATGGTGGTCACCTATGCCTGGTTCTACTTTAATTCTTAGAGCCCCAATTACGGCCTTTATAACGTTTTCTAATGTTTAAAAGATCATCATTACAAGATGGAATGTGTTAAGTACAATTTAGGTATACTTTTGTCTCCGCATTTGCAAATCTATAAACAATTTTATTCACTTTCTAAAAAATATTTTTATAAACTAGAAAAGGTTACCTCAGATGTATTGTCCACACAATTGTCCAGAACTAAAATATATCTTTTTACTTTACTAATTACTTGATAAACCACGTGTGCATATTATATGATTGACAATGACACGATATTGAAGTATAAATACAGTTGAATGTTTATTGGCAAACGTAATTAAAATACAAATGGCAAGGGAATACTAAATTTAGGGAAAGCAGGTGAACATGGCTCACGGTGGATATCGCTTGGTCATATCCTATGATAATTCAGGTATAGGGTAAATTCTCAGACTGAAAATATACAGAACAAAATGCCACTAATATTTTTTTTTAAATTGAATGTCACCTTGTATCCTATCAGAGTGATTGCTAGCCAAATAGACATTTAGCGTATGCAAATATGACACCAAGAAGGAGTTCTGGGAGTAAAACGTACATCTGTCAAAAATTTGAATAGTTGCCTAGGCAAAGCTGTATCTATAGTAAGCTAAAATTATAGTTAAATGAAGCTCTTTCATGCATCTAAATAAATGACCAATTAAATTGCAAAAGAGAGTGCATTTATTGACCTTGATTGCATGCTACATTTGACCTTGTAAAGTTAACCTTATTAAAAAATACCCCTTTATATATATATATATTTATATATATTTAAGTACTGTTATATTTATTTATCCTTATGACATAGCCGCTAAGTGAGTTAGGCAGCCTATTCATTCTAAAAATATATATTTTGAAAAAGCGTTGGTACAATGTTATGCACATTTTGTATAATCAAGGAATACAAAAACTATTTCTACCATCAACCTAACCACTGGGCATCTATAAAATTAACAAAACAGCCATCACCACCAAACGTAGAGGTACATGTAAGAACAACGGTACCAACCTCAGTAAAACAGCACAGAAGCATCAGCAATAGCAGCAGCAGCAGCAGCAGCAGAAGCAGCAGCAGCAGCAGCAGCAGCAGAAGCAGCAGCAGCAGAAGCAGCAGCAGCAGCAGCAGCAGCAGCAGCAGCAGCAGCAGTAGCAGAACAGCAGCAGCAGCAGCAGCAGCAGCAGCAGCAGCAGCAGCAGCAGCAGCAGCAGCTGGTAGCTTAGTGTGCAGTCAGTTGAGATAGACAGCATTCATGCTCTGGCATTGCTTGGGATGTTCTGAGGCTCATTGGCTCTGTCTCTGGATGGCCGTGCTGTTGAATAATTGCTTATCACAGTGCAATGTGACACAATCACGTGGGATAAAGAATCTTTACCAAATAATCTGAGTTGTAAGGTAAGTGATCTTAATTAGTATATGGAATGATACCAAAAAAAGTACTAAATGTGACACACCTTAATCTCGTCGAATCTACATAAACAAAGCTTGGTTACAAATAATAATACTTATTAAACTAGATTTTTATCATGCCATGGTCAATTGCTGGGCGTCACAGTTACCTTAATACCTTCTAGTATAGTGAAATGACGGAGTGCGCATGGTTTGAAAAAGAGTACAACTTCTACCAACACATTGACTACGCATAATTATCCGCAATAATGTATTTTATTATATAAGGTGCACCCTGACGATAAAATTAGGGACCAAATGTGACCCGATCTGGCAATATGAGTCACGAGTCACAGATATGTTGATACTAACGGATCCTGCATCTACACAAAATTACGGGGTACTGAGATGATTGGTAGGAGTAGTACATTTCGTCCCCATCCGGGTAGGGTCATCGGGATCTATTCCAGCTGTTGCCTGCATGCCATAATCTTCTCGCGAGTGGCCCTGGTTCCTCCGTTCAACAGCTGTGACAATGCAACTCGCGTATCAGTTAAGGCACTGCCAGTGCAGTGTTTGACATTATGTCTCTTACGTGGGATGAATGGAGTTACCCACAGCTATTGTTACTCAGGGGACCATCCGACCCGAGGAAAGAGGAGCAGTGTTTTAAAAAAACGGATCTCTGGACGTCTCGGCATGACTGGGGGTAAATCCCCTAGACATGCCCAGAATCTTTTATTGGGCAAAATCGATCTTTTTTGTCATTGTTGTGGTCAAAAGTATTTGTAGACTTTTAGTAATAAAAGAAAAAAACCGCTAAGATAATTCATTTTATTGAAGTGGATTCCCAGAAACTGTACATTATAGTGTGCACTTCGTATGAAATCAACTGACTAAGTGTTGTGGCACAATTTAAAGGTGACTTTTTGAAGCCACATAAGTGTTAGATCGCTCAGTGGGGCAATCGTTCACGGTATCCAACATAGATCTAGTGTTCAGCCAAATGAATCATGGAATTACCATCAGCTAATTATGGTTCACTTCTCAACATATTCACATTTTAGAAAGTAATTCTGATGTTTTGCTTCAACTTTGATTCACGTTTTAGCACCTTAACGTAGAAAATACTTAGTATAATAATATATTGTTTTATTATCGTGGCCTAGAGCTGGGGAGTTGATAATGTCCGTGCATTAATACACTTATTACCAGACAGAATATGTGATATTTAGCAGCCTGAATGGAGCACCCAGCGCCAGAAACCAATCTCATACAAATAACATCCGGTTCACGTCCGTTCGTGAAGAACCGGGGGTCATAGGTATGGAATGGTTACCGGGGTTCAATGGTATGAAATGGTTACAGGGGGGCAATGGTATGGGATGGTTACCGGTGGTCATAGATATGGAATGGTTACCGGGGGTCAATGGTATGGAATGGGTACCGGGGGTCATATGTATGGGATGGTTACCGGGGGTCAATGGTATGTAGGCCTAATGGGTACCGGGGGTCAATGGTATGGTATGGGTACCGGGGGTCATATGTATGGAATGGTTACCGGGGGTCATAGGTATGGAATGGGTACCGGGGGTCAATGGTATGGAATGGGTAACGGGGGTCACTGTATGGAATGGGTACCGGGGGTCAGTGGTATGGAATGGTTACCGGGGTTGACTTTATGGAATGGTTACTGGTGGTCAATGGTATGGAATGGCTACCGGGGGTCAATGGTATGGAATGGTTACCGGGCGTCACTGTATGGAATGGGTACCGGAGGTCAATAGTATGGAATGGTCACCGGGGGTCAATGGTATGGAATGGTTACCGGGGGTGACTGTTTAGAATGGTTACTGGTGGTCAATGGTATGGAATGGTTACCGGGGGTGACTGTATGGAATGGTTACCGGGGGTGACTGTATGGAATGGTTACTGGAGGTCAATGGTATGGAATGGTTACAGGGGGTCAATGGTATGGAATGGTTACCGGGGGTGACTGTATGGAATGGTTACTGGAGGTCAATGGTATGGAATGGTTACCGGGGTCACTGTATGGAATGGTTACCGGGGGTCAATGGTATGGAATGGTTACCGGGGGTGACTGTATGGAATGGTTACTGGAGGTCAATGGTATGGGATGGTTACCGGGGGTCAATGGTATGGGATGGTTACCGGGGTGACTGTATGGAATGGTTACTGAAGGTCAATGGTATGGAATGGTTACCGGGGGTCAATGGTATGGAATGGTTACCGGGGGTGACTGTATGTAATAGTTACTGGAGGTCAATGGTATGGAATGGTCACCGGGGGTGACTGTATGGAATGGGTACCGGGGGTCAATGGTATGGAATGGTTACCGGGGGTGACTGTATGTAATAGTTACTGGAGGTCAATGGTATGGAATGGTTACCGGGGGTCACTGTATGGAATGGTTAACGGGGGTCACTGTATGGAATGGTTACCGGGGGTCATAGGTGTGGAATGGTTACCGGGGGTCAATGGTATGGAATGGTTACCGGGGGTGACTGTATGGAATGGTTACCGGGGGTCACTGGTATGGAATGGTTACCGGGGGTGACTGTATGGAATGGTTACTGGAGGTCAATGATATGGAATGTTTACCGGGGGTCAATGGTATGGAATGGTCACCGGGGGTCACTGTATGGAATGGTTACCGGGGGTCAATGATATGGAATGGTTACCGGGGGTGACTGTATGAAATGGTTACTGGAGGTCAATGGTATGGAATGGGTACCGGTGGTGACTGTATGGAATGGTTACTGGAGGTCAATGGTATGGAATGGTTACCGGGGGTCAATGGTATGGGATGGTTACCGGGGGTGACTGTATGTAATAGTTACTGGAGGTCAATGGTATGGAATGGTCACCGGGGGTCACTGTATGGAATGGGTACCGGGGGTCAATGGTATGGGATGGTTACCGGGGGTGACTGTATGTAATAGTTACTGGAGGTCAATGGTATGGAATGGTCACCGGGGGTCACTGTATGGAATGGGTACCGGGGGTCAATGGTATGGAATGGTTACCGGGGGTGATTGTATGTAATAGTTACTGGAGGTCAATGGTATGGAATGGTTACCGGGGGTCACTGTATGAAATGGTTAACGGGGGTCACTGTATGGAATGGTTACCGGGGGTCATAGGTATGGAATGGATACCGGGGGTCAATGGTATGGAATGGTTACCGGGGGTGACTGTATGGAATGATTACCGGGGGTGACTGTATGGAATGGTTACTGGAGGTCAATGGTATGGAATGGGTACCGGGGTCAATGGTATGGAATGGTTACCGGGGGTGACTGTATATAATAGTTACTGGAGGTCAATGGTATGGAATGGTTACCGGGGGTCACTGTATGGAATGCATACCGGGGGTCAAAATGTTATGGAATGTGTTTCTCTGAAAATAAGAGTTAATGACAAAATTTATTTTTAAATAGCAATGCATTGCAGATTGCAATGCATTGCAGATTATATAATAATAATAATCCAAGGTTGACCATATATGCGCATGGTATATGAGAATTGCGATTAGAGATATTACTATAATATCTCATCCTTGAGATATCATTATTGATATTTACCATGACTATCACTCAGTAGTAGCGAAACATAATGTTTTAAATAAGACTCCAATACAAAATTAAGTAAAAAATAAACCTTATGACTATATTAGAACATGCCAATACTTTGTTATTTGTCAACTGTTTCGTATTATATTTATTATGCTTTGTTTCGCGGCACGGTTATTGTTGTGGTATGTGTTGTAATTTCCCGGCACCCAAGCACTGTTTTGCTTACCATGGATACATCTAAATCAGCCAAGCCGTCCATTCCACCAGTCACACCTACTTTATGAAGTGTTTATGTTGGGCTGTAGACGTAGGTTGGACCAATGCCATGCAAACATAAACAGCACCAAATGTCTGCGGTTGTCACTCGCTCTGACGACTGTTTCGCAATAAAAGTGAATTAAACGATATGGTCAGTTACTGCCGCCATTGACGTGATCGCGTAGTCATGAGAGAAGGGTAGTGGTTATACAGCGACCGCCCTGCAATGAGAGAGGGCGGGAGCCCTGGGGTAGTGGCTACTGTATATAATCACGTTAACGGGGTCGCCTTGCTACGAGAGAGAGTGGGTGGCCTGGGGTTGTGGTTGTTAACGTGATCGCCCTGTTACGAGAGAGGGCGAGTGGTTATACATACAGTAACGTTAACGTAATCGCCTTACAGCGGTCATACAGTCACGTCATAGCTGACGGACTCGTCTCACGCTCTGGTATTCACATATCACTGGGTAGTCACTAAACATTGACAAAAATCATCATCATTGTCCACGTAACCTATGTGTGCTCAACAACTAATAACCCTGCCATTTATTCATGAGAGACAGGCCCATAGAAAGCCAGGTACGTCCCGCTAAATAGCACATCTGAGTGACGATGACTTAATGTTTGTAAAATGGGTGGCCGCCGTGATAGATGCTGGATAAGCATTCTCACAACATTGGGTCAACGCTTGGCTGGAGCGTTGTTTAAGCCTGGACAGTTATTCTAAATGTTATATATATGTGAATGATGGAGGATCAACCAATAAAATAAATTACCATTGGGTAATATTTCCTTGCTGGGTAAGGAGCCTATAGACTAGAAAGGGGGCATCGCTGATTTCAGGTCCACTCACTGGCAATGAGTGGATATTCTGCACGATCATGGCAATATCACGACTTCAAGGGCTATTTATATGCACAGTACCATAGACAGGCATGCATACACCAGGCCTTTAAACAGTTCTGAGCACTGTGTATGCATAACCCCCCCCCCCCAAAAAAAAAAAAAAAAAAAAAACTCGTACGGGTTTCATACAAACGATGTAAGAACTCCGTAAGAACAGCTTGAAAAGTCATTGCGACATGCATACGGCCATCATGACACAGAATAGCGTACGTACTTGGTGTTCTCAAGGCAATCGTGCGTCCATCCTACGATGGGAAGGCTGCAAGAAATACTCCCGAAACTAGAACGCTATTCGTACGGATCATTGTGATCAAGCTTTTACAGGATGGCACTACCGAACATAATAATAGCACCATTATTGCTACGGTGATCGTAAACATGTCGTAGTGATTAATCATTTTGTTATTACGGGCCTCTTTCGGCGGTGGTATGAACATCGTACGAATGTAAGCGCTCGTACGATACTCGTACCAAAGCCTCAATGTGTGAGTGCGGTCGTCAGACGACATACGAATTCAATGGTAACTTTGATAATTTCTTAACAAGGTTTTGCGAAACTAGGTTATGCCGTAGCCTACGGTCGCTATGATGCTTTATGATATAAAGATTAGTACGAATATATTGGTCGTACGAGCTTTGTGACTGATTTATAAATGAATGGCTACACAGATGGAATAAGGAATACAATTCAATTGTAAGATTCATATTAAACATGGTGATGATCTTGGCTGATTTCTTAATCCATTTTCAACTAATTTTCCTGAAATTCCGCAACAGTAAGATCTAGTCATGTGACGCCGATCTGGAAAATTGAATAAACAATTATATATTTAATCTTTGACATGTAGTGAATTATGTCCTTTATAAACCTATCAACTTAGAGTTGGTTTAATTTCAGATGTACATTATAAAAAGTGTCTGAATCGCTTCTTACATTCACTTGAAATTTTCAGAATTAGCTTTTCACAATTTTATGGGAATCGCTTGAGAATATTGACCGATAAATCAGCGAAAATGATTCACTAATGTGATCGTGCTATATGGGCATATTCAGGTTATACACGGGTAGACAAATTAAAAATCAACAGTGTAAATTATATGTACACATAGCCCTGTGTTCTGATGATTATTCAATGCAAATACGTATTGTGACACGATCAGTTATGTTATTGTGATATAAGATACAAAATGAGGAGAATACGTATAACACATAATACATGATAATGTTGAGGGTGTATACATGGTATTTACATGTGACTGTATGTGAGTAAGTGAGTGATAGTGTATATTGTAGGTATATCGCCACAGAAGCAATTACGGAATCCGACTAGGATCAACTCATATGGAATGACTTAGGTGGTTCTTTATGCGCACAGTACTACATCACTAAACACTCCAGATCATTACACAGTTTGGAGCACTGTAAATGACGACGATCAGGCCTGGTGGCGACACGAAACCGGTAACTCCAGGTTATGAATCCACAGTCAAACATAGGTGGCGCTGTGTGTGGATCAGTTATACTTGTAGTTTGTTTCTAAACATTACACGGACTCCTACAAACATAACACATAAATCATCATTTAAAATCATAACCTCTTGATTGACGGTAGTTGCATTAGCATCACTAAAGTCATAATGAATGATCGATGAATGATTAAAGGTCGATATGAACCTAGATATACAGCAAAAACTAATGGCACTCAGCTGGCTGCTGGTCACTTAACTCATTATTGAAAATAGCTTAAACGCCGTTCAGATTATCATATTTTAATGTGAAATCTAGAGCGTATTATACCTGTATACTGCCATTTATAGCACAGTCCAATAACTGTTTCGTTGTCAAGTAAGCATACACATGTTAGCTTGGGAGCGCATCATACTGAATACATGGTTGAGGCGAGCACATATATCAGGATGATCATGGACTAGGTGACATCGCGAGCTCTATCTATGGCACATACATCAGGGTGATCACTATCTGATCATCACATGCTGGTGATAATCACACACGTTTCTAAATGGATGCTTTCACTTTCAGGATAATCACACATTGATGACGACGATATAAGTAAATAAATGTTACAGTTCTCCGGATGATTAAATATAAATGTAATACATTTGCAATCATTTCATTTTTGCGAATGCCATGAATGTGATGATACTACGAAAAATGTGGCCACAAACATGTATTTATATATTAAATCTTAAGATTATTGATACATCATGCATAATACAAATAAAACTATCACAATATTTTCGTGTGTGATAAAATGACGACATGTTCCAGATATATATCATTACATTATTAAAACACCAACCACCAAGGTTGGTTGCATTACAATATTCGCCAATCCGATCAAAATGAAGGCGGAACCATGTAATTTAATGGGTGAACTGTTGAGATCCGTGAAGTTGTAGTGACTGTTATATTACTTATACACGTGATACCCTATGATCCCTATCATCCTAGCTGTGTATTACTTACATGTATGTACTCACTGTGTACCCTAGGATTGAAATAAAGATGCTTAAATGGGTTCAAATTCATTTGATTTAAGTACTTTCTTTCATAAAGTGCACAAATTATATTGACTTACTGACAATTCTAGGCTTAAATTTACATTATATACAATCAATACCTCCATGTACTAATTACGACATATTTGAAACTACATCATGAACTATAAATCAAGCCAGCTCTAAAAAATCGAATAAAACGACCAAATACGAATAGTACAATTTCAACAATAATACAAATTGGCCACACATTTTAAATTTTATTTATTTATTTACTTATTAGGCTTTATATACACAAATATATACAATAATCGTACAAATAAGCAATTGTAAGTAAAATTGTGTACATTGGGATGTCGAATACAGGTGACCAGCACCCTAACTAAGTTCGACATCCATGATCAAATTTCTATACATGGTAATTGCACTTAAAATTACACTTAAGAGTAAAATTTATTATAAATATATTATACATAATTGTTGTTTCCCGATAAAATAACTCCGTATTAGTGTAAAAGTAGCAAAAAAACCCTCTGGAAAGGGTAGAAACTTATAAAAATTATAAATTCCACAATAGCTAATAGCATAATTATCAGTTGAGTGCTTGTAATGTGCAATATTCTATTAATCATTGTCCGACCAGCGATATTAATATCACGGCGCGACGAAGGCTTTGATTGGCGACGCGTGTGGGATTGAGAGGATATACACAAATGACCGCTAATTACATCCAGCTGGTGTCATTCAATATATGCTGACGATGGTGATGTAATAGCGTGAGCAGGGCCCTTTGATCAATACCAATCAACACTATTTAGTCTTCTTTAGCTCTTCATTTGCACACAATATTATATGTTTTGAAGAACAAGTTTTGTGTCAATTAGCATATATAGAGCAGTATTGTTTACTCATTTGAGCAAAATCATATTTGTTTGTGCATGGAGGGAAATAAACGGACATGATGTTACTATACAGAAACAAACAAAGGAAAATCTAATACCACCACGAAGCTATATTGTTTTCATATTTTGATCACATTTATATCTCCCATGTCATAAAAGCATAATATGGGTTTTTAGTACCAATTATTATTACTATTTTATAAATTTTAGTCATTATTAATAAAAGTAAGTACGCGTACAGTATATAGTTAGCTCCATTTATCAAGATCCAAGAAAACTAACAGTCATTGATTATCATTATGTGACATGGCATTCCAATAGATCTACTTTGGTATGGAGCTTTATTCGGCGCATTAGACGCAAACTCTCGTTATGATTTAATGATATACGTTTTAATTGACGCATTTGTAATGTTGACATTGTTGCTTATCTCATCTTAACCGACACACTTGTGGTCTTCTTTAGTTGCATAAGTTAATTGAGCCGTAATCTCATTTTAATTGACATGCCTGCAGTCTTCTTTACGGCTATGCAAGTTAATTGAACGCGTCCCGTTCTTCTTGACTGTCTGACGTTCAACTGTGATTGGCATTGCTGTTGACGGGGACTCATTTCAGTTTAATCATCTGCGTTTTAACCGACTAAGAACGAACGCTAGACTACAAAAAAGGCTAAATAATGTGGTTCCAGTAGCTGAGTAGATCTACCGGTGGGCCCTATAGTTTTTATTGTACTTAGCTTTAAGCCACCCAGAGTATTGTACACACATAATCTAGCAGATATTTTTCGGAAGTAAACTTTATAGTATAAAATAACGAAAAAAAAGATACTGTGATGCAGGTTGTGGTGGTGGGCGAAAATAGATATTAGTCTAATTAAGCTTGAGAGATGCACTACTACTATATCTGTTTAGTCTACGTTTAATATATTACGAATAATAATCATTAATGTTATTTATGTCATTTAGGCTATATTAACCATAACATATATTTTACGGCTATCTGATTTAGTGATTATCTCCTGGTTTATACCCAACTGTCGATAATAAGGGATTTTAAATGTTAAAAGTCCATTGAAAGCACGTCATTCCGTGAAAATGGGACGAAATGACGGTGAGGGTGGGTATAATCCATGAGATTGCCTATTTTACAACAATATTGGAAACAGTGATCAATGTATGTAATAACTGAAGAATGGCATCAATAAATAAACATTAATATACATCATTTTGTTGTTGAGCATTATTTACCATGTTGACAGATCATAATTCTCCTCCACTCTCCAGGTGGCGCTGTTGCCGGCGAGGAACAAGTGTAAACCACGTGTCGAACCCCACAATTATTATTGGCCAGAATGTGACCTTGGGATAGATCACATTAAGGTCAAGTTATCTCCACGTGTTTTATGTAGAGCTGTAAACACTGCGCTAAATTTGATGCGCGTTCGTTCTTAGTCGGCTAAAACACAGCTTACTCAGCTAACATGTTTCCTCGCCAACAGCAATGCCAATCACAGTTGAACGTCAGACAGTCAAGAAAAACGGGACGCGTTCAAATAACTTGTATAGCCGTAAAGCAGACTACAGGCATGTCAATTAAAATGAGATTACGGCTCAATTAACTTAATCCACTAAAGAAGTCCACAAGTGTGTCGATTAAGATGAGGTACGCAACATTACAAATGCATCAATTAAAACGTATGTCATCAAAGAAGAACGAAAGTTGCAAAATTAAAATGAGATTGCTGTTCAATTAACTTATGTAACTGTAAAGAAGACCACAATCGTGTCGGTTAAGATGAGATAAGCAACAATGCCAACATTACAAATGCGTCAATTAAAACGTATGTCATTAAATCAGAACGAGAGTTTGACTCGAATGACTTCCATACTTTGGAACATAATAATGGTAATGACTTAGGGAGTTGGGCACAGAATCTTTACACGCCCTGCATATGTGAGGCGGTGACAGGGTTTCTGTCTGCTTTGTTGTTCTATCGATTAGTATGGCTATGATACAGTGATTAGTCTTGAATGTGCCCCATTATAACATCCAGCCCTCAATGGGCGAATGTGATACAGCGGCAGTTGTTTGAAGACAGTAGGGGTCTACTAACTACATGTAGATTCATCAGTTGATGTAGTAACAGAACAATGTGATCATGCCAATTTCTATTTCGTAAGTCCAATATTGTGTGGGAGACACTGATGTGTGATGAAGTATCCAATTATTCATTTTATTAAAGATTTTCATATACTAAGCCTACATGTTTTGCTCACTTTGGTAGACTGAGGTGTACCAGTCTACTGGGGTTTCGTGCAAAAATGACAATGTATCGCCAAGTTAATTTTTGTCCTTGTATTGAGCATAAATATAAGTAAAATAGAAATATCTGGAAAAAATATATTTTGCCCCACCCCTTTATTTGTTACCCGGTTGATATTTTATTCGGTCGACATCACAGCCATTAGGCCAACAATAAATCTATAATATCATACAGTTGCCTCTATGCTAAAGGGTAGGATCTGCTAGTCCTTACTTTGACAGATAGGACTGTTGACCATGTTTACCAGGGACAAGAGAGATGACATTTAGTCATCAAACTACTAACAAAAATTGCCTATTCAGTTCAAATCACATAAAAATGAAGTATTACACTGGTAGCTAACTGTCCATGTTAAATATTTCTTTGTATCTTTGCCCTTGAAATTAACCTTTTGACCTTGAAAATGACCTTAAACCACAAAAAATATCAGTAATGGATTCGCGAGTCAAAAACACATGAAATAGAGTTACTACACTTGTACCTAATTGTATTTTGTTACAAATCATATTATTTTCAATCTTGACCTTTGAAATTGATTTTTAAATTCTGACCTTTAAGATGATTTTTAATTTTTAAAATATAAAAAACAAATACTGCAGTCAAAATCACATCATAAAGAGGTATTACACTTGTACCTAATCGTATTTGTTCGAAAACATTTTTTTTTCCACGTTTGACTTTGCAATTAATCTTTTGACCTTGGAGATGATCTTGAATTATTGAAATAATACCAGAAATGAAATATCCAGTCAAAATCACAATAAAAAGAGGTATCACACTTGTACCTAATTGTGTTAAAATCATATTTTTGAATTTTGACCTTAAAAATTGTGCTTTTAAAGTGACCTAGAATTATTAAAATAACGTCAAAAATGGATTTTCAAGTCAAAATCACATCAAAACGAGGTTTTCTTATTCCTTATTATTTGAAAAATCATATTTTTTAACAGGTAGATAATGACCTTAACTTTGAAGGTCATTCAAAGTCACCAGAGGTCACTGCCAGAGTGGTTCTCTAGCTGATAGTGACCTCCTTGGTTCGAATATATATCATGCAAAATTGCATGCTTTATTCATAAAATTTTAAATTCATCTGATATTATGGGCTTTACAGCCCTACTATGAGGAGCGTAATGGAGCAAGTGCGAGATGGGTTTGTTTATAACAAACAAATAACAGTGCGAGATGGGTTGTTTGACATCACTAAATGCCTCATACTGGAAAATAAAAGTGCGAGATGGTTTGGCTGATCTTACTAAGCGCCTAACCTAATACTGGAATATACAAGCTTGAGAAATACTCAACCTGCTTGTCATTATGTTAGGCCCTGCAATAAATTCCTGCAAAGCGAGGCTTGTATCTATACTTCAAAGGAAATACATCCACTTTATACCTGTAAACACATCCACTTCACAAATGATATGTTTGCAATCGTTATTTACACTGTTATGTATATATCAAAGCCTCGATGACAAATAAACGACCCGGCCGGGATACCAACAAGTGCCTATAAATTTCGCTCCACAGTCGGACTGAATGAGCCATGGGGGCCGGCCAGGAGGTAGTGTGATCGAGCCCTCCACAACCACCAGACCTAGTCTGTGTGTTGTCATGTACCCGTCATTATATATCCGTCATTTTATTAGCTGTTACTGAATGTGCTGGCTACTGGACAGTAGGCTACAATAATCTGCAATAGTGGATAAAAAAACACAATAATCCAGGATCAGATCTGCCAACATACATGCTAGAGTAAGGCAAGTTATCAGATCTGCCAAAATGCTAGAGTAAGGCAAGTTAACAGATCTGCCAACATACATGATAGAGTAAGGCAAGTTATCAGATCTGCCAACATACATAATAGAGTAAGGCAAGTTATCAGATCTGCCAACATACATGATAGAGTAAGGCAAGTTATCAGATCTGCCAACATACATGATATAGTAAGGCAAGTTATCAGATCTGCCAACATACATAATAGAGTAAGGCAAGTTATCAGATCTGCCAACATACATGCTAGAGTAAGGCAAGTTATCAGATCTGCCAACATACATAATAGAGTAAGGCAAGTTATCAAAACCTCAAAGCCAATATCCATAAAGAGCATATATATGTTTGCTGTGCGGTCTGATATCTTGGATATCCTCTCATTTCAAATATTGTATACATCACTGCTTGGAATTGCTAGGGAAAATGTTATTTTATTTAAAAGCGTATTAGTTTAGTAGATAAGGTAACCTATTGTGCATTTTATGATTAAAGCATGAAATTTCCACCGCTTGTAAAACATATCCTGAGGGTCAGTCTTAGATGTGGAGGTAAACTGGATTTGACCTCTGATGACCTCTAGAGGTCATTGACCTCGAAAGGTCAAAATATTCACTGGCAAAGCCAAAAAGTAGTGAAAATTTTATATAACAATGTCTATGATTTGTTTCTGTGTCCCAAACGTATGTCAAAAACTCGACTTGACTGTTCTGAATCATAAACATAACACCAAGGTTATGTCAAGGTGACACCAAGGTCATTTAAAGGTCAAACTGGCAGAAAATAGTTAAAATGTCCACTTTTTTATCAATTACCACACTGTGTTTGTGGAGTCATTTATTACAAAGGACTGGTTTTGACATATTCTTCGTCCTATGTATTTTACACACACATTTTATGACATTAAGGGCAGTATCAACCTTGGGAAGAAGGCTATCTTCCATTTATTACGCTCCTTCCTCACTATTTGGTTGAGTTGGCCAAGTTACAAATATGTAGCATTGTTAAAGATTAGTATGGGCTCCCAAAGCTAGATATTGATAAATAATTGGGTTTATGAGGTTTGAGATAGGGTGGGGTTGTGTTTTACTGGAGTACCATCCGAAAGCAATTTGAAGGTCATGTCAAGGTCATTTCAAGGTCAAACTGGCAAACTGGCAAAAACTGTTACCATGATCACATCTCTTCTTCAAAGCTGTTCCAATTTCTTTTTCGAACGTGTCTTCACTTAAAGGAGCCTATGCTCCAGTCTGGTGATTGCACATGTATACAATTTTTCTAGGATCACATTTATCTACATCACCCTAACTGTATGCAGGTGAGCCATATCTGATCATTTAAAGACAGCTCAGTTTTATTATTGTAATTTCCCTTAATGTAATTGGTTTTATTTTATTGTCTATAAATTTACTAGCATCCATGTAGCAATCATATGTCTCCTTCAATAAGTTTGGTCAACAAATCAGTGTCTTCTAATTCAGGACCACATCATTATATATAGGCATAGATGCATAATGTAAGCCATGCGAGCCATGGTATGGCGTTAATGCCATCATCTCTATCTAGTCTCTGTAGTCTAATGTTCCAGGTAGCTGGACGTTGTTAGAAGACCACATAAATTATAGGAAATGACGGCCTTTTATACTGATTATAACTGCTCAACTAGAATGTTGAATTTTATATATATTCTTATTGTGACACTAATATCCTTATAGAAGTGGTGAGCCGGTTTTTATCCCACGGCCGTAGGGGAAGGGAGATTTTCGCGCCGGGATCTATCAAGCGTGAGGCATCACATTCTCAACAACTTGGGGATGTGCAAGTGAGTTATTAAACATGCTACCAAAATAACTCCTAGAGTTAAAAATTAAATTTTTTCGTAAGCGGAAAAACTCAAAACCTTAATCAGAAATGATCCAAATCTTAAAATCACATTCCCCACGATATAGAGATGTACAGGCAATTCATTAAAATATTTCACTGAATTTTAAAATGGCCGCCACAAATCAACTTCATAATTTATTGTGGCTGCAAAAACTCAAACTTTGCAAGAAATTAGTCAATTTTTTTAATTTTCAACATACCGGATACTATAATTAATTTCTAGGCTACATCAATTTTTCAGAAAGCTCGGCAAAATATTGACGTCATGACTGCCACATTTTCTCGTTAAATTAAGACCCTGTCACCATGATATATATAAAACCGATTATTCCATCCTTCTGTATTCAATTCATACTGCATTATGATATAATGCATTATGATATATATAAAACCGATTATTCCATCGTTCTGTATTCAATTCACACTGCATTATTTTCTATTAGGACATTGCGCTTTTCCTCCACTTGTCGGCAACAATTGCATTATTACTAGACTAAACCTTTAAAAGCCATCAAATAGGATATATAATATTACCCACTCTGCACATCTACCATTCCGTTATAACGGTCTATTATTTCGTTAGTATTTCGTTATAACGATATATTATTTCGTTATAACGGTTAACTAATCTGTTATAGCGATATACTGTTCCGGTATAATGGTCTAGTATTTCGCTATAACGGTCTACTACTTTGTTATAACGACACATACTAATCCATCATAACAGTCTACTATCCCGTTATAACGGTCTAGCATTTCGTTATAATGGTCTATTATTTCGTTATAACGGTCTACTAATACGTTATACCGGTCTACTATTCCGCTATAACGGTTCATTATTGCACTATAGCGGTTTATTATTCCGTTATAAATGGCTGGTATTTCGTTACAACGGAATATTATTTCGCTATAACGGTCTATTATTTCGCTTTAACGGTCTAGAGTCTCGCTATAACGGTCTACTAATCCGTTACAACAACCGTCTACTAGTCCGTTATAGCTGTCCACTAATCCATTATAAAGGTCTACTAATCCGTTATAACGGTATACTATCATTGTATAACGGTCTAGTATTTCGTTATAACGGCCTACTATTTTGCTATTAGCCGTTATAACGGAATAGTAGATCGTTATAGCGAAATACTAGACCGTTATCAAGGTCATAACTAAATACTAGACCGTTATAACGACCTACAAGACCATAATCGCGAAATACTAATCCGTTATAATTGTCTAATATCCCATTATAACGGTCTAGCTTTTCGTTATAACGGTCTAGTATTTCGTTATAACGGTATACTAATCCGTTATAACGGTCTACTATTCCGCTATAACGGTTCATTATTGCACTATAGCGGTCTATTTTCCCGTTATAAATGGCTAGTATTTCGTTACAACGGATTACTATTTCGTTATAACGGGCTATTATTTCGCTATAACGGTCTAGAGTTTCGTTATAACGGTCTACTAATCCGTTATAACGGTATACTAATCCGTTTGTAGGTCGTTATAACGGTCTAGTATTTCGTTATAGCTGTTCACTTTTTTGCTATAAACCGTTATAACGAAATAGTAGACCGTTATAACGAAATACTAGACCGTTATCAAGGTCATAACTAAATACTAGACCGTTATAACGACCTACAAAACCATAATCACTAAATAATAGACCGCTATAATGGGATAGTAGACATTATAAAAATTTGGTAGACCGTTATTACGAAATACTAGACTGTTATAACGGATAAAACAATAAATCCACTTCCGTATATAACCTTGTTTTGACTGATATTGATTTTTCTCTTTGAATTATCCATGTCTGTCCTGTTATCTGGACGGATGCTCTTATCCTTGAGAATTCATAACGGTCTACTATTCCGTTATAACGTTCTATTAATCAGTTATAACCGTTATAACAAAATACTAGACCGTTATAACGAATTAGTAGACTACTATAACAGATACGTAAACTGCTATACCGAACTACTAGACCGTTATAACGAAATACCTGAATGCTATAACGAAATACGAGATCGTTATAACAAAATACGAGACCGTTTTAACGGATTAGTAGACCGTTATAACAGATTAGTAGACCGTTATAACGGATTAGTAGGTATAACGGATTAGTAGACCGTTATAACAGCTTAGTAGGCCGTTGTAACGGGATAGTAGACAGTTATAACGGATTGGTAGACCGTTATAGCGAAATACAAAACCGCTATAACGAGTTACTAGATCATTATAGCGGAATAGTAGACAGTTATAACGGATTGGTGGACCGTTATAGCGAAATACTAAACCGCTATAACGAGTTACTAGATCATTATAGCGGAATACTAGACCGTTATAACGGATTTGCAAGCTGGTATAGCGAATTTGGAAGCCGTTATAGCGTGATACTAGACTGGTAAAACAAAATACTAGACCGTTATAACGGGAAAGTAGACCTTTATAACGAGATACTAGACCGCTACAACGGAATAGTAGACCGTTATAACGGAAGACTTGACCGTTATAACGGAATAGTAGACCTCTTTAATGGATCAGTAAACCTTCATAACGGATTAGTAGACTGTTATAACGGATAAGTAGACCGTTATAACGTGATGCAAGACCGTCATAAAAAACTACTAGACCGTTACAACGGGATAGTAGACCGTTATAACGAAATACTATACCGCTATAACGGAATAGGTAACCGTTTTAACGAAAGACTAGACGGTTATAACGGTATAGTAGACAGTTATAATGAGATACTAGACCGTTATAACGGGATAGTAGACAGTTATAATGAGATACTAGACCGTTATAACGGGATAGTAGACCGTTTTACCGGTATTAATAGACCGTTATAGCGGATTAGTAGACGTTAAAGGAATTGAAAAAAAAATTGATTGTCATAAAAAATTCTTATTGAAAATCCCTCTCTCAGAGCATTACACGCCGTGATAATTACTTAATAGCACATCATCACACATATAAGACAATGAACAGTAATAATCTACTCGTTCACTTGTATCCTACATAAGGTGGGGGGCACCTTCAATTAAAAGGGAGGGGGACTATTTTTTAAATATATTTTTCCAAACTAAATTTTCGTGAGATAAATAATCGTTCAATGCTGTAAATAAATATTAAAATTTGAAATAAATAATTATTTCAGATTATGAGCAACATAATTTAATAATCCCCAAAAAACCGAGCCTTATTCATCCGGCATCATTAAATGACCTTTAAATTTGTGAAGCCTCGCTTTGCTGGGGTCGTTTGCCTCCAGAGGAAGGCTAGGCTTAGCTTGGGATCAAAATTTGTAGACTGAAAAATACATAAGGAACTGAAATAAATATATTGCTCGAGTGTAAAAAATATACCCCCCCCCCCGTCTTACAGATAGGCGAATATGCTAGCGAATGTGCTTATCAATTAAAATATTTGAAATTCGCTCACAATTCGCAACACTCGCCGAGTATTGTAAGCGTCGGTAACAAATTCGGAACGTTCGCGAAATAGATACATATTGGTGTAAATGTGTGGTATAGCCCTAGTCACGATACCGCGAAAACATACTAGTATAGGACTATAACACTGTGAATAACATCATATTGCTGTATATTTTGAAATTCTGATTAACGTTGCCTCTCACTCTTGTATAAACCAATTGATGTACAAAAGGCTACAGTTGACATACAAAGAGGGCGCCATTCGGCTTCCCGAGATTGGGCTTCCAAGGTCAAGTTAAGATCATTTCAAGGGTGTGTGTTTTCATACCGATGTCAATGACACCTAGAGGTCACCAGGGTTCAAATCTAACTTACCTTCACAATTTAAAATAAAGATCAGGATATGTGTTAATATTGGTAGAAGTTTTCATGCTTTAATCATAACATGCACAATTGTTTCATTATTGTAGTTTAAATTAATTCTGGTATCCGGTATGAAGTGAAAAAAACATCTTTTTTATGGTCTTTGACAGTTTGACCTTGAAATGACCTTGATATGACCTTAACGTTTTTTTCGACGGTTCCCCAGTAACACATAATCCCAACCCATGTCAGACTTCATAGCCCATTTATGTATCAATAGTTTGCCATGGGAACCCAAACTGATATTTAACAGCTGCTGCACACTGTCATTTTGCTCGTCCAATTAAACATTCAGGAAGGGGTGTAGTCAGGGGAATACTAAGGGTGTATTTTCCCTCCCCAAGTTATATACTGCTCTAAATCTCCCAAAATGCGCATGGAAAAGATATCTGACCAGAACTGTGTCAAAACCAATCCTTTGTAATAGATGACTGACCACTAGTATTGTTTTAATTGATTAAAAGTGTATATTTTTGTTATTTGACATTTTTGCTATTTGACATTTTGACCTCCAAATGACCCAAAAGTAAACTTGACACATTAACATCGGTCTCTTCGAGTATTTGGCATGCTTCTGGAATACAAAAACATCATATAGATAGTGTAATACACACTTTTCATCACTTTTTGGCTTCGCAATTGGATATTTTGACCTTTCGAGGTCAATGACCTCTATAGGTCACCAGGGGTCAAATCTAACTTACCTCCACATCTTAAAATAAACCCGAGGATATGTACTAATAATGGTGGAAGTTTCATGCTTTAATCATAAAATGCACAATTGTTTCATTATGGGAGTTTAACCACTACACTATATATATAAATAGGGTCATTATTACTGCGAAAAACGTTTGAGTTTCACATGTCATGCATAATTTTCATGTATGTTTTTGAATTGTCGTCCATTCGGGAGTCAATAGGGCGGGGGCCCTAGGGTAGTGGTTAGCACCGCTGCCTTTCACGCCAGAGTTCGGGGTTCGGTTCCCGGTCTCGGCGGTTTGAAAGAAACAAAAATGTTTCTTCCCCATCTACGCGTGAAAGTCAGTATTGTGGGGAGCCTCCGTGACCGAGAGGTAGCGTGCTCGGCCTCAAACCGCCAGGGCTCGAATTTCGAATCCTGTGTCTGGAGGACAGTGTCATCTCAATCATCTCACCACCCTCAGGAGTTTCTCCTGGCCCAGTTTAGCCTATATGTGCGCAAAGGTGGCCTAAAGCCCGGGAGTCAATAACATTCATTTGGTATGTGCATGAAGCTCTTTTTATATTATTTTTGCTTCATACTACATTATATACCTGTGATTATATCTGTATTAAATTTAACTCACAACTTTTGTCACCAACTTATAGTCATGGATCGCAGAAGCAAACAAGACCATTAAATCTCTGAATTTAATCACAGTCATAAAGCATTGTAGGTGTAGTGGCGAATTTACCTGGGATCACATTCATTCAGGTCACGTGGGCGGATTTAAATGGAATCACAAACATTCAGGTCACGTGGGCGGATGTAATTGAAATCACAGTCATTCAGGTCATGTGAGAGGATTTATTTGGAATCACAGTCATTCAGGTCATGTGAGAGGATTTATTTGGAATCACAGTCATTCAGGTCATGTGAGAGGATTTATTTGGAATCACAGACATTCAGGTCATGTGGGCGGATTTAACAGGAATCACAGACATTCAGGTCATGTGGGAGGATTTATTTGTATTCACAGACATTCAGGTCATGTGGGTGGATGTAATTGGAATCACAGACATTCAGGTCATGTGAGAGGATTTATTTGGAATCACAGCCCTTAAGATCATGTGGGAGGATTTAACATCAGCTGCTCATAGTGATATGCCTAGTGATATGGCAGCATGGGTACGTGCAGGGTTAGTATTAATGTACACTACATATATGTTAGCATGAGGATGTGAAAGGTCAGGAATAAAGTAAACTACATTCATATATGTTAGTTTGTGTATACACATGTATTAGTTAGCATCGGTACGAGAAAGGTAAAGAATAATGTACACTACATAGGCCTATATAATTTGAAAACGTCGATGATCATGGGCCAGTTGAGCCTGTTGAAAGTCTGATGGATGGACTAAGAGATAACGTGTAGCTTTCAATGCTTACAGATCGCAAATGCTGGCACCGTAAACCTGCCTGAGTAAAAGACCTTGGTCAGTTGAAGGAAGCTCGATAAAGGATTGCAAGTATTTCAGGATAAATGACGCATGTCGAGACTACCTCTTAACTGTGACCCCGCGAGGTCTGCACTTCTGTGCTTAACTGACAACCTGATAAATGACAGACAGGGGATCAGGGGCCAGAAGGTCAAAGATCCAAGCTCCAGTCTACATTAACCATCATTGACCCATCCAGTGCAGAGTCCGGCATTCTAATATTATCGTTAATGACATGCCTTTATATATAATACGTTTGAGGTGAAGTTGAGAATCTGCTCATTATGGAATGAGTGGAATCACCGGAGAATACAGGTGTATAATAGATTGCACTTTCAGGGTGTGAGCCACCAGTTTACCCCGGAGTTATTATTCAGGATCCACCCTGAGGTAGAGGGGTAGATCATGAGTGTGAGCCACCAGTCCACCCCGGAGTTATTATTCAGGATCCACCCTGGGGTAGAGGGGTAGATCATGAGTGTGAGCCACCAGTCTACCCCAGAGTTATTATTCAGGATCCACCCCGGGGTAGAGGGGTAGATCATGACTGTGAGCCACCAGTCCACCCCGGAGTTATTATTCAGGATCCACCCCGGGGTAGAGGGGTAGATCATGAGTGTGAGCCACCAGTCTACCCCGGATTTATTATTCAGGATCCACCCCGGGGTAGAGGGGTAGATCATGGGTGTGAGCCACCAGTCTGCCCCGGAGTTATTATTCAGGATCCACCCCGGGGTAGAGGGGTAGATCATGAGTGTGAGCCACCAGTCTACCCCGGGGTTATTATTCAGGATCCACCCCGGGGTAGAGGGGTAGATCATGAGTGTGAGCCACCAGTCTACCCCGGAGTTATTATTCAGGATCCACCCTGGGGTAGAGGGGGAGATCATGAGTGTGAGCCACCAGCCTACTCCGGAGTTATTATTCAGGGTCCACCCTGGGGTAGAGGGGGAGATCATGAGTGTGAGCCACCAGCCTACCCCGGAGTTATTATTCAGGATCCACCCTGGGGTAGAGGGGGAGGTCATGAGTGTGAGCCACCAGCCTACCCCGGAGTTATTATTCAGGATCCACCCTGGGGTAGAGGGGGAGATCATGAGTGTGAGCCACCAGTCTACCCCGGAGTTATTATTCAGGATCCACCCCGGGGTAGAGGGGTAGATCATGAGTGTGAGCCACCAGTCTACCCCGGGGTTATTATTCAGGATCCACCCTGGGGTAGAGATGGAGATCATGAGTGTGAGCCACCAGCCTACCCCTGAGTTATTATTCAGGATCCACCCCGGGGTAAAGGGGTAGATCATGAGTGTGAGTCACCAGTCTACCCCGGAGTTATTATTCAGGATCCACCCTGGGGTAGAGGGGTAGATCATGAGTGTGAGCCACCAGCCTGCCCCGGAGTTATTAATCAGGATCTACCCCGGGGCAGAGGGGTAGATCATGAGTGTGAGCCACCAGCCTACCCCGGAGTTATTATTCAGGATCCACCCCGGGGTAGAGGGGTAGATCATGAGTGTGAGCCACCAGTATACCCCGGGGTTATTATTCAGGATCCACCCTGGGGTAGAGGGGTAGATCATGAGTGTGAGCCACCAGTCTGCCCCGGAGTTATTAATCAGGATCTCCCCTGGGGTAGAGGGGTAGATCATGAGTGTGAGCCACCAGCCTACCCCGGAGTTATTATTCAGGATCCACCCCGGGGCAGAGGGGTAGATCATGGGTGTGAGCCACCAGCCTACCCCGGAGTTATTATTCAGGATCAACCCCGGGGCAGAGGGGTAGATCATGGGTGTGAGCCACCAGCCTACCCCGGGGTTATTATTCAGGATCCACCCTGGGGTAGAGGGGTAGATCATGAGTGTGAGCCACCAGTCTGCCCCGGAGTTATTAATCAGGATCTACCCCGGGGCAGAGGGGTAGATCATGAGTGTGAGCCACCAGCCTACCCCGGAGTTATTATTCAGGATCCACCCCGGGGCAGAGGGGTAGATCATGGGTGTGAGCCACCAGTCTGCCCCGGAGTTATTATTCAGGATCCACCCCGGGGCAGAGGGGTAGATCATGGGTGTGAGCCACCAGCCTACCCCGGAGTTATTATTCAGGATCCACCCCGGGGCAGAGGGGTAGATCATGGGTGTGAGCCACCAGCCTACCCCGGAGTTATTATTCAGGATCCACCCCGGGGCAGAGGGGTAGATCATGGGTGTGAGCCACCAGTCTACCCCGGAGTTATTATTCAGGATCCACCCCGGGGTAGAGGGGTAGATCATGAGTGTGAGCCACCAGTCTATCCCGGGGTTATTATCCAGGATCTACCTCGGGGTAGAGGGGTAGATCATGAGTGTGACTGTGAGCCACCAGTCTACCCCGGGGTTATTATTCAGGATCCACCCCGGGGTAGAGGGGTAGATCATGAGTGTGAGCCACCAGTCTACCCCGGGGTTATTATTCAGGATCCACCTCGGGGTAGAGGGGGAGATCATGAGTGTGAGACACCTGTATACCCAGGGGGTATTATTCAGGATCCACCCCGGGGTAGAGGGGTAGATCATGAGTGTGAGATACCTGTATACCCAGGGGGTATTATTCAGGATCCACCCCGGGGTAGAGGGGTAGATCATGAATGTGAGCCACCAGTCTACCCCGGGGTTATTATTCAGGATCCACCTCGGGGTAGAGGGGGAGATCATGAGTGTGAGACACCTGTATACCAAGGGGGTATTATTCAGGATCCACCCCGGGGTAGAAGGGTAGATCATGAGTGTGAGACACCTGTATACCCAGGGGGTATTATTCAGGATCCACCCCGGGGTAGAGGGGTAGATCATGAGTGTGAGCCACCAGTCTACCCCGGGGTTATTATTCAGGATCCACCTCGGGGTAGAGGGGGAGATCATGAGTGTGAGACACCTGTATACCCAGGGGGTATTATTCAGGATCCACCCCGGGGTAGAGGGGGAGATCATGAGTGTGAGCCACTAGCATACCCCGGGGTTATTATTCAGGATCTACCCCGGTGTAGGAGTTAGATCATGAGTGTGAGCCACCAGTCTACCCAGGAGTTATTATTCAGGATCCACCCCGAGGTAGAGGGGTAGATCATGGGTGTGAGCCACCAGTCTACCCCGGGGTTATTATTCAGGATCCACCCCGGGGTAGAGGGGTAGATCATGGGTGTGAACCACCAGTCTACCCCGGATTTATTATTCAGGATCAACCCCGGGGTACAGGGGTAGATCATGAGTGTGAGCCACCAGTCTACCCCGGAGTTGTTATTCAGGATCTACCCCGGGGTAGAGGGGTAGATCATGAGTGTGAGCCACCAGTCTACCCCGGAGTTATTATTCAGGATCTCCCCCGGGGTAGAGGGGTAGATCATGAGTGTGAGCCACCAGTCTACCCCGGAGTTATTATTCAGGATCCACCTCGGGGTAGAGGGGGAGATCATGAGTGTGAGACACCTGTATACCAAGGGGGGATTATTCAGGATCTCCCCCGGGGTAGAGGGGGAGATAATGGGTGTGAGCCACTAAGCCCACTAAGTGATGGCATCGCCAGTAACTTGATCTTATTAATGTATATATGAAGCAACTGTACGACGTTGGCCCAACAGTAAACTAACGTTGGCCCAATTTCTCATGTTTTCTGGGAATACAGTCGGATAATGTTTAAATATCCTTCTTTTCTCGAGTTATCGAATGACATAAAGCTGTAAAAAGTGTGTTTTATTTCAAATCAGCGCATAGATACATCGTATTATAATATATTATAAGATACATTACTATATGTTTATATGCCACTACTAAAATACCTGTGTTATGTGACGCTGTATACGGAATATAATTTAAAAAAATCGAATATATTTCATAATTCGAGCATAGAAGTTTAATGAAGTAAATAGTTATTGTTGAGAAACATGGGATCACAAATTTCGTGATTAATAAGAAGGGAATGGTGGTGCCTTCAACATTATCGTTATTAGGACCTATACTGTTGTCATGTGTGTGAGGAGCGCACAGTGCGTGGCCCTGCGCGATGTTAACGTCGATACACTGGCCTCAACCTTAACTCGACGAGGCCACCATTAACGTGATCGCCTAGTCACATTGAGAAGGGGGAAACAAGGATATTGCTTTAAAAACCCAACATAGGATCAGCGGGGTTCGAACCCGAGACGCATGCATGACAGGCAAGGCAGTCAGGCGCTCTAACCATTGCGCCACGTCCCCTTCTCCTACTGTTGTTATGTTGATACCAACATGAATTTATACAATTGCCTAAACGCATAGATACAGACAGACAGACAGATATTTTATTGACAGAAAGGAAGTCATTACAGACTTATTTGTCATAGAAATGAGAGAGATATATGTACATATATATCCTAAGATTGTTAGGATTGTTAAAAAAATCATGTGACAATATACATGGTATGACATATATAACTAAAATCATGTTAAGTGGCATTGCCATAACAAACACTGGATATTTCGATAATACAAATGACAAATTACTACTTAAAATACAATTAAAAGACATTGCCAAGATAACATAGGGGTCTATCATATTGTTCCCCACACCAAAACCAGAGATAAAATAGCTATTATTACAATTAAATATTACAATTAAATATTACAAGTAAATATTAGGTAGATGGTTCTGAAAATCACATAATTTCACAATAATATATGCCTATCTTTCTATATCGGAAAATTAAGTTGTGAGCGTCAAAACGTACACAGTTAGCAACATTACGTCATCAAAGTGGCCAACATTAAACCAACATTGATTCATTGTTGTGTTTACCGTGTATCCCGTGTAAAATTCATGATAACCCACCATGACCCGATCACCCCACCCTCACGTCATCATCTGTACATCATTCGTTACTTTTTTAAAGCCACTTAACCCTTTAACCGCCAAATTATTTAATTTGAATTTTCACCCACTTGAAGGTGTGTCTCGCTGACGCGATCCACAACTCTAAGTGCGTGAAAAATATTCAGATTTGGCAAAATGGAGGTCAACTGTTTTTAAATATTGCTGATTGATGTCACATTTTATCTTTGTCACATGTTTGAAAGGTGATACTTAATGTGCTAATAAACATGAAAACCCGAATATATGCGACACCGGCGGTTAAAGGGTTAAGTGATCATTAGTGCCGAAAAGTGACGTAAAACTTATGATACTGCTACTAAAATCGTGAGAAAGTGTATACGGGTTATTTAGCCATCCAATCAGCTTGATCAGTGTGAGCAGGCAATTTATCACGGTTCTTAGTGCTTCTCTAATAAATAAGAATGCATAAGCAAGTATATGTAAGAAATTACATACTGAGAAATGCTTCTTATCTTGAAGTTAGTTATTTTATGTACACACATCGGGCTGACCTCAGCTGAGTTGACTTATCAGCTCCTGTCATATTCGGCGTACTGCTCAAATCGCCTTAATTACATTTCACAACCTAACACGTGTCGGAGTACTCTTCACCTGAACTCCACAACTGAACTCCTGTCATATTCAGAGTACTTCCGGCGTTTACACATCACAACTCACATGATGGAATAATAAGTAATACTTTTTCAAAGTCAGCAGTATTGACGGAATCACAAAGTAACACTTGTTTAAAGTAACACTTTTTCAACATAATTTCTTTTTGAAACGTTTTGTTGTAGTCAGGGTTAAAAATAAAACAGTAGATGCATAATTCAATTCATCACAACTGCGGACTAATTTGTCATAAAAAATGTATGCATTGGACATGCATCTTCCACAAAAAATGTATATATATCCTCAACTATGACATTTGCTAAGCTGTAAGATTCATAGGGTTAACATGTTAAGCGGATTAGAATCAACTGCCTATCGCCCGACCGATAGGCCTAATTGGTGACTGCTATGATTACTTGTGATGTTACATCACGGTGATTAGGCGCGCGTAAAGTGTTAGAAAGTAACAAGTAATTGTCTATTAAAGCCACCGGTACATACATATATTTCACATAGTATAATAATACACGAAAATAAATACTCAGCCCAGTGTTAGTAACAAAAAGTGTTAGTAAACTATAATTTAAAATCAAATCAGAACACACTCCTGTTCACTGACTGTAATATAATAATTGAATGTAATACACATAACGATCGCGACTATGCATGCACCACATCATAATATTTATTATAAACATGATATTTAATGTATTTTATTTGCTGTTACAGACCCTATGACCACAAAGCTGAAAATGTACCCCCAGCAACATCTTCCAGAATCCACCTTATTGCACTAATTTGCAGCTAAAAAATAAGTAATTCAAAAATTCCTAGGAAAGGACCTGGCTGTGGCTTCTAAGAGAAGTAAACTGCCCGCTTCTTAAATGTGGTGTAGCAACAAATATCCTTAGAGAATATAATCCTGTTATGACCATGATAACATCTATAAAACCAAAATTGAAATAAATGAAATGAATCGGGCTTTAGGCCACCTTTGTGCACATATAGCCTAAACTGGGCCAGGAGAACCTCCTGAGGATGGTGAGATGAATGAAATGACACTGTCCTCCAGACACAGGATTCGAAATTCGAACCCTAGCGGTCTGAGGCCGAGCACGCTACCTCTCGGTCGCGGAGGCTCCCCACAATACAGACTGGGGAAGAAACATTTTTGTTTCTTTCAAACCGCCGAGACCGGGAACCGAACCCCGAACTCTAGCGTGAAAGACAGCGGTGCTAACCACTACCCTAGGGCCCCCGCCCACCAAAATTTGAGGTAAGCCCAGCCCGCTGGACTAATAAAACACAACAATGATTAGCCGTATGACACACCTACGGCCTTTGTCTAGTTTTGTGCTCCCTAATTTGAATAACAACTGAATGAAGGCTTCTTGAAACCAACCAACTAGATATTCCTAAATTATTTCTTACTAATTTTCCCACCATGTTCCTGCCAAAAATGAATAAAAAAAATGAATATAAGGTCGAGGTGTCAACATATGATACATAATATTATGCTGTCTCTGATTTTTTAGCGATAACTATATCATATCGAATGCCCAATATGCAGTATCATGAGATATATGCCAACTTTATGTATGTATATTAATGATTATAAAACAATTCGAAAAATATAGTGTTGTTTGTAAGTTATGTGAGCTATTATGAAGTAGTCCTATAATTTATTTTGATTGATTAGTGTGGTAAGAGCAGTAAAATAAAATACTTTATACTTGGTCCGAGAAGTGGGGGTAGTTGGCAAAAACGTAGGGCGAGTTGGTAAATGAAGTGGGGCGAGTTGGTAAGGGAAGTGTGGCGAGTAGGTAAAAGTTTGGGCGAGTTGGTCAGAGAACTGGGCGAGTTGACAAACAACATGGGGCGAGTTGGTAGCAAAAGTGGGAAGAGTTGGTAAAATAAGTGGGACGAGTTGGTAAAATAAGTGGGGCGAGTTGGTAAAATAAGTGGGGCGAGTTGGTTGGGGCGAGTTGGTGATGGGGCGAGTTGGTAGGGTGAGCGAGCTGATTTTGGGGCGAATTGACTGTAATCCATCTATACACATGATCTCTACCCTTGATATAGCAAAGTCTGAAATATATTTGTTCAGTACCATGGATCAGAGAGATGCTCACGTAAAGATAAAGGTGCAAGTTAGTAGTCTGATATCAAGTCTGAACACTCATCAACCGACTCCACACTGTACCCCTTGGTCACTACACATTAAAGTGAACTTTTTTTTATAGAAATATATATTTTATTTGTCTTCTCTTCTTTGCATCTCACATACACTAAAGCGTTCCAGTATTTAACACTGGATGAATTACATTCACACCACCACCTTCAAGGGACAATAAGTGGCGGATTGATCATTTGACTAATGTGGGAGGGGATGGTTGTACCCAGAAGTTACTCAGCAAACATTACACATTGAAGGTTGCTTTAATGTTGGTCCACCGTCTACGACACTGTCCCAATGTTGAAACAACATTGTGTCTATATACTCCCAGGAGGGGGAGGGGAGTCTGCACCCCTTTCTGAGTTCACCACTTTACTAGATATTATAATCCTTTACAGAAGCCTACGTGTAATTTTTTTTTTTTAGTTATATGTATTTAGGCTGTTTCAAGGCAGTGTCGATTTTGGATGAAGTAGATTGTTGAGTGTTTGCCAAAAAATAATTTCCATCAATTTATGCCATTCATAAATTAAGAACGAATAATACAACCGTCAAAGTATGCGATCAAATATATAACTATGCATATGTATAGTGTGTTCCTACAACTATAGGGAAATAACCCACATCAAGTATGCTTATTTCCTGTCAAAAATTATGTGTTTTTTTATTCCGAAGTCTCAAAGCTCGTCTAAATAATTCATTATTTACTTCAATGTGCAAACAAAATTATATTTACACGTTTGGGTAATACACGTTTGTGTAAATTTAAAATTGACAGTATATAGCATATTTTCTCAACCGTAGGCTATACCCGTACCTTTTCTCTTTTACTTTTTGCATCTTTAAGAACCTCAAAAATATATTTGTTCACTTGTCCCTATCGAAGCCTTTATTACATAAACATGATAAACGACTATACATTTTCATCTCTGGTGATACAATATTGGCCAGCCTCTCGGCTTGTATAATTATTCCGGTGCTCTGTATATTATAGACAACATAGAAAGTACAACTGATATAACACGAGACGTTGTCCATTTTCAATGTTGGTCAATCCGACACGACGCTAACCCAGTTTGTTGGTCAACCATCCACGATACTAGCCCAGTATATGTTGGTCAACCTTCCAAGACGCTTGTCCAGCAATAAATCAACCGGGAAACAATACTGTAGTTCAAAGCCAAATTGCCGTAACTGCTTACCTCTTGAGTAAGCAGCTACTGTCTATTGGCCTGGCGACTCAAAATAGCGAGTTATATTAGGAGAACAAAGTCGACCGTGGTTCCACTTGGTAACAACATGTACGTAGAATTAGACCCCGTATTCACGAGGAGAAGGGGATGTTATATCTTCCAGGAATGACCTGGATAATGTTAGGCAGAACAAGAACTAATGCCTGTGTCCAGGCCTCAGACAGGCTTAACTAAATTAGCTGCATCCTTGGTTTCGTTTGACAAGGGAAGGCCACATATAAGAAGTGGATGTGACATCACCTCTAACTACCGTAACATCCCCTGCTTAACCCTGTATCTATTACTACTCATATTCAACGTTATTGACATTGATTCAACGTCAATGTAACGTCATGTGTCCACCAAAATTGACGGGACTGTAGCCGGTTCAGCACGGATTACTGTGCATTATGGAGTCGACACGACGTAAGTTACACAGATTTGTGAGAATTAGAGAGGGACATAGCGCGATGGTTAGAGCGCGAGCTTTGTCAATGTCGCTGTCTGCGGTTTCGAATCCCGCTTGGTGCAGGATTTTCAGAGAAAAATCATTTTTCTTTCCTCTCAATATTGGGACAATGTTCAATGCGCCGAAATGGCTGCAGGACTGTATGCTCTTCGTGGAGTTGAGCTGGCACACGAATGAACAGGTTCAGTGACCAGGAGGTAAAAATGTAAGAATCGGATGAAATACATGATATGAGGCTATAAACCTGCTCCTTTACCTTCTATTCAACATGCAGTCGGACCGGGCTGATTGGCTTTACCCTTTCAGCGCGGGGACCGACTTTAGACGTCAGCATCTGACCTCTAAATCGATCCCCTCACTGAGAGAAATTAAATATTTATAATGGCCGACCCACAACATAGGTATATGACCCGTAACATATGTATTTAAATTGAAGCGGAATGAGCTAACTAAGACATTTTTAAAGATTCAAATTGAAAAAACCCATTGGTCTCTATGGTTTGTATAAAAATATTCCAGCGCTTTAATTAGGGTTACGCCGAATTTCACAGGGATGTGAAGCGTATTTACATTAATGCCGTCGTTACTGGACATCTCCGGCATCAACTTAGTGTAATACTGATGTGACATTGGTGTTGCCTTTCTAACACGGATTCACACGGGGTCCGCGGATCCAAGAAGCTGTTTATATAAGCATATAAAGCTGTTCAATACGGAGAACCATGTGAGGAGCTTGCAGTTCACAGGTGGAATATGTGTCGCATCCGTACTTCACCGTGTAGACTTCTGGTGAGTCAGTGGTGAAATGGCTCTCCCCGGATGGTCACGGACGCCTACGGTAAAACACATACGACCACGAATAGGACGGCGTTCTGACTGAGATGCCACACGGATTTATATTACCGTTTGTTCAAAGCGTGGTGTTTAAACATACCAAAAATTGGTCCTGCTGCATTTTTTAAATCTTGTGAGCAATGCATTGCGTTCTATTTGATTTACAGAGGCGTCCTGTTTAATGACTTTATACATGTGCGCAAAAGTCACCGATTGTTTGGTCAGCATTTAAAATGTTTCCCTAGCATTCTGCTAATGAAGGAATGACATTTGGTGTTTCTTGACGGCCACATCCTCCTTGGTAAAGAGCTGACTGGCCAGGAGAGAATTCATGCATATTTTATGTAAATCTTGCAGTTGCTTTGTGCGGCCTCTTGGAATATGGGCCTTTGATGCTGGCTCTGACATTATGCATCGAGTCTCCAATACCAGAATAACAGCCTGGTTACAAAAATAGTTTCCGTTTAAAACATGTACACTCATGGAGCAAAAGGCTCAGATTTGTTTTATAATTAAATTAAAAAAAATATATTAAAACTACATCAAAACACGAAATTGTCCACAGCGAAAACTGTTTGTCTTGGGAATGGCAACAACAGTAAAATACGATGGTAATACACTAGGTTCTGCATTTTATACTTTTAATAATTTTATAATAATAATTTTTTACATAATTATACCATATTTAATAATATATAGCATTTTAAGATATTCAGCGATTAAACGCATACGGCAACATATCAATAGTGAACGTTCAGATCACCCTAGACATCAAAGCTGCGCACACCACTCTCATGAAACTTCTCACGACACAGAACATAATCTGGGAGCCAGTTTTCAAAAAGCTGCTAGTTTTTTAGTTCGCTTGACCCAAAAAGTGGCAACGGTCTGATATGTGTATATGGTAGGAAAATATCCCTGGAACTTTAGTAGGGTGGGTGTAGAAGTTTCCTTGACAGAAAAGTACTTAAAATGAGGGATGTTCAAGAGTACCCTCGAGCCCCAAATACTGTACATTTTTAACCCGAGGTTATTAAAAACCCAAGCCACAATTGTTATAAACAATTTTAAAATCACTGTCGATCCTATTTCTCTTTCATCAAAGATAGGATGACAAATTATTACAGTTCCGATATTTTTCTCAAAACATAAATCCACCCTTAGAGCGCTGAAGGTCAATAAAAAAAAAAAATTAACACAGTTCGTAGAATGTAATTTTGCCGTTTCCTGTATATTTCTCTGATTATGATCATGCTAATGTATGTTGACTTCATTTGGTACATTGGCCATCCGATAAAACTATGTTAAATTAGAAAAATCCTACCTTCTTGTGTGAAGGACTTATGAGGTCAAAAAAGCGGATGGGGTACTCTCACAAGTTCCATTTTTTCGACCTCTGTAATAACATAACCTTCATTGTTACGGTTATAAACAATTCTAATACTACTCTGGCCACATTGTTTCATTGAATATATTCAGGATGAGACAGATGTGAATTCAGGTTGTTTTCATTAAATGTGAATCTACCTTTAAAGCGCTGAAAGTCGATATTTAAAAAAAATGAAAACAGTTCGTAGTATGTAACCTTGCGTTTCCTGTACATTTGATTATGAGCATGCTACTGTCTGCTGACCTCATTGAGAAATCTGTCATCTGGTAGCACTATATGAAAAAGAGTAAAAAATTAACTCTAAACTCTAGGAAAAGTCAGTTATTTACCCTAGCTGTTTGCTGCTGGTGGGGACAGATTTTAACTGACTGGCTGATTTCTTACTGGTGTTCTCCATTATGTCCTCACAGTATCTTATATTTTGTATATGCTAGCCACTACATATACGTATAACTATACTAACAATATAAATCAAAAAATCTACTTGGGTAGTATCATCAAATGTCATCATGTACTGTTCTGGCATGAATATTATGTAATAATGTGTTTAAAGTAACAAAATGTATTTAAAGTAACAAAAAGTTTAGACCCAGCCTTCCCTTTGCAGGCATATTACCGATATTCCCCAGCTTTTGTACATTGTCAACACGTCACTATATGGTTATTGGCCTTAATGAGCCTCTTAACAGTGCTTAATTTACATTCCAACTAAGGAATCAAGATTCCTTCTTTTAACCTATCAGTAGGACAGATCTGTATCTGCTACCATTGACACCCCTTCTAATAACCTAAATAATGCTAACAATCTAATTATATCAGCCTGTGGTCACACACAATCCACAATACCTTACTGACTGTGACCTAAGATAAATGTGTATGCCACCCGATGTTGAATAATGTCTTTAAAACATGTTCGACAAGTTATTTTGAAATATCGAACGTCAGCGATATAAGGATGGGTTTAAAACAATCAAAATGTCACACGTGTTTTGTCCTGAATGTATTCATGGACGAAATGTCGGACGAGTGGTATTAAAGCTATTCATAACTATAAAAATGAGGATTTTTTTGTTACATAGGGTTGATAAAATGAAACTTAAGAGAGTACCCCATCCGTTATTTTGACCTTGTAAGTCCTTCATGCAACAAGATAAGTTTTTTTCTAACTTGATATGGTGGAACCAGATGACAGATATACAAAGTAAAGACAGCATACATTAGCATGCTCATAATCATACACATGTAGAGGGAACGGAAAAGTTAAATTCTACGAACTTTGTGAATTTTTTTAAAAACATCGACGTTCAGAGCTCTAAGGGTGGGTTCACGTTTTCTGAAAAATATCATAACTTCACCTATGTTTGGTCCAGAATGTATTTAATTACAAAATGTGGCAAGAGAAGTGTTTAAGCTATTTATAACTATAAAAATAAAGAATATGTTATTACACGGGGTCGATAAAATGTAACTAGTGAGAGTACACCATCCAGACCTTTGACCTCATAAGTCCTTCATGCAAGAACTTATGAGTTTTTAAATGGGACATAGAGGCACCAGATGAGTGATGAACCAAACGAGGTAAGCATACCTTTGCAAGCTCATAACCTTTACATTTACTGGAAACGGAAAAGTTACATCTCGAGAACAAAGCTACCTTTAATTTGGAATATTGACTTTCAGCGCATAAAGGGTGGGTTTAATTTTTCTGAAATATTTCAAAACTTTAGTAATTTGTCATTCTGTATGTAATAAAAGTGAAATCAATTTCACAATGATTTGAAGATTGTTTAAAACCTTTGAAATTTAAAATTACCTGGTGTTTTTTTTAATACAGTATTTGAGCTCTAGGGTCCCCTTGAACATCCCTCATTTCAGGTACTTTGCTGCGAAAGTAAAGTTCTACACCTACCCTAATGATGACCTACGGATATTTTCCTGTCATAATAACTATTCAGACCTTAGCCACTTTTTGGGTCAAGCGAAGTGACACGTTACAGGACTTGGCTCCCAGACTAGCAGTGCTGATTCACTTCAGGGGTCGGTGTTTCCGTTGTCACGGTCTAGGCAACAATGAACGTCAGCGCAGTGGGTAGTGCAGCCGACACAACCGGAGTGACACTCAATGGAGATAAAAATCAACCCAAACCTGATGCAACTTTTTAAAATAAAAAGACCCCTAGTATATGTGCAAATCTAAGTAGGATATATATGAATGCAAGGAGTGTCAAGTCAGTAAAATGAAATGTAAATAAAATAATAGAAATTCATAATCTAATAGCTATTTACCAGCCATATTTACTGTCAGTAACGGAGACGTGGTTATACTCATCCATTTCAAGCACTGAAATGTTCCCTCATAGCTACGTTGTTCACCGTCGTAAAAATGAAATGAATCAGGCTTTAGGCCACCTTTGTGCACATATAGGCTAAACTGGGCCAGGAGAACCTCCTGAGGATGGTGAGATGATTGAGATGACACTGTCCTCCAGACACAGGATTCGAAATTCGAGCCCTGGCGGTCTGAGGCCGAGCACGCTACCTCTCGGTCACGGAGGCTCCCCACAATACTAACTTTCACACGTGGATGGGGAAGAAACAATTTTGTTTCTTTCAAACCGCCGAGACCGGGAACCGAACCCCGGACTCTGGCGTGAAAGGCAGCGATGCTAACCACTACCCTAGGGCCCCCGCCCTGTTCACCGTCGTGACAGAGTGGAAATTGAGCCAGGTAGAGTAGGTGGTGGTGTCATGTTAGCTGTTAGTGACGTCATTCACTCAGAGAGAAAATGTGATTTTGAGCCCGATGACCAGGAAATTCTAGTGCGTGAACTCAAATCTGCTGACAGTGAAACATTTATTGTTGCTTACAATACTCACTCTTCCACCATCGAACCTTAAAAAAAGGTAAATGAAGTATTTTTTAATCTAACTAAAAATTAAAAGTTTTTTTTGTCTCTAGTGACTTGAACTGTCCACAGATGTAGTGGATTGATGTATATCCTAGAATACCAGATTATATACGTGGTTTTAATAATAATAATAATAAAAATTCTTAATAGCGCCAAATTCCACATAATGTGCTCAGTGCGCTTCACAAGTCCTACGTTTTAGACCAGTTAATTTATTAACTCAGTGGAAATATATACCTTTAAACGTATGTGGTAATATTTTGACATTACTTTTTGTCTGAAGTAGGTCAGGTAGCAACTATGGATGTTGATTTTACCACTGATAATATTATGCTCAATTTTAATATTTTGTTAAAGATGTCTGAAAACATAATGCTCACAGAAAATTGTTTAATTTTGAAAAACTGATATTTCAAAGCTGTAAGTAATCTACCTCATTTTAATCTTACTGTAGATGTTAATGATGTTGATGCAGCTTAGGATACATGGCTCCAGCATTACAATATGTATTGTTGTTATTGAATGTGTTTCACCAGTTAGTGTCCGTTAATCTAATGCGCTTCCCTGGTTTGACACCGAAATTAGACATATGTCAGCAAAATAAAAATGCTTGGAAAAAAGCCAAAGCCAGTGACCTTGAAGGCGACTGGGATACTTTTAAGAAGGTTAGAAAATAAATTTAAATCGCTAATAAGAAGTAAAAATAGATTTTGTTTATTCCTTTGGAGAAATATTAAAAACATACCCGAGGAGATTCTGGTATTTTTTTTAGAAATAAACGAAAATTAAATCATTATCAACTCCGCTGGGTCTAGAGACCCACAAGGCAAATCTTGTTTATTAATTGAATATCTTAAAGCGGTATTTAAGGAAGTGGTTGAGAAAGGACAAGGAGAATTACCCGACATTCCAATGCGGGCCTTGTTTTACGATTGCAAGTTAAAGCGGAGTTTTTAAAATAATTTTGTTTTAACGTAATTGTTCCTCTGTTGAATGCTCTTCGACGGCAATTGAGGTACGCCGAGTCACTCTATATTATATTGTAAACATCAGGTTTCAAGGCATTACGAAAACCTGGTTAATGACTTTGATACAGATAATGTATGGACCTGGTAAGGGGCATGTAGGTGTCACGCCTATTTTTGCTCCCCGTTAAAACATAGTTCACATAATTATTTTTATTATTATTTATTATTATTTTATTATTATTATGGTTTCTAATTGCCTGTTTTCATTTAACCTGCTATTTTATACTGTTTGTCTATTGCATCTGATGAATTCATATGTACTTTATATGGCGAATAATTATATAAATATTGTCGAGTGTGGCGCTAGAGATTGATTTGATACAATTTATGTAACAATTCGTGAGATTAGTCGCAAGTGACACACGATAAACTCATACTCATACTGACGGTATATGGTGTGCTTAGAATATATTTAACGAAATATCAACAAAATCAGCCTTGTACGCCAGTGCTTTCACTATCACTTCTAGAAGTTGAGACCAACCATCGTTACCACTTTCAATTTTTTTGGCGATTAAGAACAAATTTCACGAGAAAGAACATATATTTTGTATGCTAATAAAACTGGTTCAACTGTTTTTAATTTACAATATTACTGCTCGTGCGTATTAAGTCAGAATGTAGTAGGAGCAACGTTGAACTCTGGTCGCAAGGACACAATGATCACATTATGACCTTTCACACATTCAGTTTGGCATTGACCACATAAAATATAAGCAAACCAGCTTACTCATCTTCTGTTGACATTTGAAATGAAATGGCTGTGGAAATATTGGGATATACAAGCCTACTGATAAAAGGTGACATTTAAAACTGATAACAGCAGGGTTCTCCACTGAAAAAAAATCATCTGGTTGTTCTCTCAAAAATCTTAACTTAGCGCACGCGAGCAGCTTAAACCTTACACTGCTGCATATGTGTGGTTGCCCACTAAGTAATATCTGGCACGTTTTTTCTTCAAAAAACATCTGATGAATAACTGACGCTAAATTATCAAAATCAGTCAGCTAGACATCTTTAAAACGCAATTAAAAGGACACCAGAAAATAAAACTAAAATAAAAAAAGTCAATTTTATTTATTTATTTTTTATATAGAATTCATCCGGTCGGGCAACCGGCAGTGCCGCCACTGTGGTGAACCCTAAATAACAGGAAACATTATAAAAGCCTACTGATAACAGGGGACATTTACAACTGGTAACAGGAAACATTATGAAAGCCTACTGATAAAAGGTGACATGTTCAACTGATAACAGGAAACATTATAAAAGCCTACTGATAAAAAGTGACATTTACAACTGGTAACAGGAAACATTATGAAAGCCTATTAATAACAGGGGACATGTTCAACTGATAACAGGAAACATTATAAAAGCCTACTGATAAAAAGTGACATTTACAACTGGTAACAGGAAACATTATGAAAGCCTACTGATAACAGGGGACATGTACAACTGATAACAGGAAACATTATAAAAAGCCTACTGATAACAGGGGACATGTACAACTGATAACAGGAAACATTATAAAAGCCTACTGATAACAGGGGACATTTACAACTGGTAACAGGAAACATTATGAAAGCCTACTGATAAAAGGTGACATTTACAACTGGTAACAGGAAACATTATAAAAGCCTACTGATAACAGGGGACATGTACAGCTGATAACAGGAAACATTATAAAAGCCTACTGATAAAAAGAGACATGTACAACTGATAACAGGAAACATTATGAAAGCCTATTAATAACAGGGGACATGTTCAACTGATAACAGGAAACATTATAAAAGCCTGCTGATAAAAAGTGATATTTACAACTGGTAACAGGAAACATTATAAAAGCCTACTGATAACAGGGGACATGTACAACTGATAACAGGAAACATTATGAAAGCCTACTGATAAAAGGTGACATTTACAACTGATAACAGGAAACATTATGAAAGCCTGCTGATAACAGGGGGCATTTACAACTGATAACAAGAAACATTATAAAAGCCTACTGATACCAGGGGGTATTTACAACTGATAACAGGAACATTTTAAAACGCCTACTGATAACAGGGGACATTTACAACTGATAACAAGAAACATTATAAAAGCCTACTGATAACAGGGGACATGTACAACTGATAACAGGAAGCATTATAAAAGCCTACTGATAACAGGGGACATGTACAACTGATAACAGGAATATTATAAAAGCCTACTGATAAAAGGTGACATTTACAACTGATAACAGGAAACATTATAAAAGCCTACTGATAACAGGGGACATGTACAACTGATAACAGGAAACATTATAAAAGCTTACTGATAACAGGGGGCATTAACAACTGATAACAAGAAACATTATAAAAGCCTACTGATAACAGGGGCCATTTACAACTGATAACAGGAACATTATAAAAGCCTATTGATAAAAGGTGACATTATAAAAGCCTATTGATAACAGGGGGCATTTACAACTGATAACAGGAACATTATTAAAGCCTATTGATAACAGGGGACATTATAAAAGCCTACTGATAACAGGGGGCATTTACAACTGATAACAGGAACATTATAAAAGCCTACTGATAAAAAGTGACATTATAAAAGCCTACTGATAGCAGGGGATATTTACAACTGATAACAGGAACATTATAAAAGCCTACTGATAACAGGGGACATTTACAGCTGATAACAGGGAACATTATAAAAACCCACTGATAACAAGGGACATTTGCAAGCGTACTGATAACTAGCGACATTTACAGGCACACTGATATCAGGAGTCATTTACGAGCGTACTGATTTCAGGGGACATTTACGAGCGTACTGATATCAGGGGACAATCACGAGCGTACTGATTTCAGGGGACATTTACGAGCGTACTGATATCAGGAGTCATTTTCGAGCGTACTGATATCAGGGGACATTTACGAGCGTACTGATATCAGTTAACATATACGAGCGTACTGATATCAGGGGACATTTATGAGCGTATTAATATCAGTTAACATATACGAGCGTACTGATATCAGGGGACATTTATGAGCGTACTGATATCAGGAAATATTTCATTTAACATCATTTTCCCCGTTAACTTAGTTTGATGTCATTCTAAGAATAGATACTCATAATTGCGCAGTATCGTTTTGCTATGCGCTATATTGTGTTGAGTTTGTGACACAGTACCTTGTATGTTAGGCCACTGTGGTTAATTTATCCGTTTTAGATCAGAAAACACCAAAATGTATTGAAGTCAAAAAACATTTAAGCAACAAACTTTGGACATATTTCTAGTAATGTTATCGAGGGCGACAAAATAACAAACACTTAAGCAGCATTACTGGAAAAGTTTATGTGGGCGACGAAATAAAAATCAAACAAAAACTAGAAAGGGATTTCTACGATGTACTTGGTACAGAGGATGTATGCATATACCCACCGAATTCCGTTTCAATGTTGGGCCAGCGCTGCAGCCCATTGCTGGTTCAATGCCGGACAATCGTCAACGACGCTGGCACAACACTGATCCATCACCTGGTTTGTTGTATACTTTGTGCAAACACGTGGAATTCAACTAATGCTGTTTCACTGTTGACCCACAGTTTTCAACGCTGGCCCGTCATTAAAACAGCATTGGGTGATTGCACCTTGTTTTCTGACGGCTGCATTATGCTGGTGACGCTTTAACATCCCGGCGCCAGAAACACCAGATAACACGATACATTGGCCCAATGCTGATGTATTTCTGGGCCACCGTTTGCGACGTTGGGCCAGCATTATTTCAACCAAAACCCTTTAAGTTCTTAACCACGAATATAATCGTGAATACTTTTTTTCTGAACACTTGTTAAAGTCAAAATTAGTTAACCTCAGGACATGAAACGTTTTATTGATTGCACATGGTCATAAGGACTGGTGTACAGAAATGTCAGCTGCTTCCCACACACAGTACCCCTCTTTCCCCTAAATAGGACATAAACTCCGGCAAAATAAACTTAATGGGATACCGGCCTACTCCTAGACATAGCTGGAGCAATGTATTTTTATGTCCTGAAATAAACTGTTTTCCGGAAATTGGTAATTACGCGATGTGCGCTCTGGGCAAAAATGCCTTAATCTTATGACTGTGCTCATCTAAAACAAAAAAAGTAGCCTTGGCTATCTGTAAGCCATGTTTACGTGTGGGCAGTCATGTCCATCAAAGCAAAGGTAATCATGTCTGTGTTACAAAAGTAACCGATTACTGTATTTATGTGCACATATACATGATATAATTATCAGATATTCTAATGGCATCCCAGCAAACATGAGACGCGCATCCAATGGGTGCGATTGATGAGGGGCCACAGTCTATGCCACACATTGACAGAGCGTATGGTGTCTGTTGTTGTCACACTGGTCCAGATAACGGTCACACTATAACGTTACCAGCACGTCTCACCGCTACGATCAGCGGATGGCAACATGAGAAAGGTCTCATATACCATGTATTCCTAATCACAAAGCCTACGGCACATCTACATAAAGCCATATACATGTATATGCATCAAATAATACCAGCATTTATAATCCACACTCATACTTCCCAATGTTTTCTTGTTCGGTATTATCAGATAGAGATTTTTCTACTAAAATGGTACTCTATCAATTAAAATTTTTCAAATGATCAACAAACAATTGTGAATTAAAATTGGTCTATTTGTTAAGCAGATGGTTACCTCAAGGGGTCTATATTTTTGTTTTATTCAATAGCTGAAAAGTGTAATTCAGTAACTTTCTAGAGTCAATAAGTCGGTGTTTAATTACGTTCGGGTATTATGTGATGTGAATGGCCTTCAGATACAGCGTGTGACTATGATTGTCATTTTGGCAAGTAATACGTTACCTTGTCCGTATGACCAGTGATAACCATTGTCGCATTACGCTGGGAATCCTGACCCTGCGGCAGTTTTGTTTAAATGAGATTAGCCATTATTTCATACAGGGTGGTCGGGGAGTTATTGAAATACGTGTGACATTAACAGTCTGATTATTGTCGAATGTCTAAAATATTTTATTTAATAAAAAAAATTCTATACATAAAATGTATACTATATAAATATTGTTTTGGGTAGAAAAATAGCCAGGTCTATTTCTGTGTTGCCAAATTTTACTGGAGAAAAGAGCGGCATCTGGTTTGATCCCCGACCTTTTTTCACAGATAGCGATGTGGAATTAACAAAAATGATGTGTCACCTCATTACCTTATACCTCTTGTATGTGTCCTTCAGAGGGCAAGACCCAATTAATATCGATGAATTGAAGTATACATGGAAAACTAGATTGTGGGTGTTAGTTAGTAAGCTGGATTAATCATTTTAATTGGCACATCAAATAGCGCCTTCCGGTGCTGATGTCTGATTTCACGCAGCAAATAAATTAATGGTCTCTTTCATTTTCACAACTCAAAGTTATAGATCGGGATAATTCAGGGATAATTTGAATATAAGCACTTGACGCTTACCTGCCTAATGCTATATCATAAATAGTTTCTAACTTATTCAAAATAATACATTCAGGGATAATTTGAATATATTAAGCACTTGACCTTACCTGCCTAATGCTATATCATAAATAGTTTCTAACTTATTCAAAATAATACAAATATGTCATTATTAAATACACCAGAATTATTTCAAAATACCATTCCAGATACTTTTTTAAACATGTTAAATTCAGACATTGTATAAAACAATATATTTTGTCTACGTGTACATCTTTTTGTTATAAGAGAGTATTATTGACGTGTACGTATTGACATCACACTTATAAATATTTAAATAACAGGTTTTCCGTTTATGGCAAATGTACAAATGAGGTAACAAATTAACCAAAAAACAATATTGGAAAAACTGATGAAAATCAAAATCAACGGTGAAGGAAAATAATGGGTTACAAAATGTCTATGGGATTCAGGGACAAAATCAGACAAATGCCGGGAAATGTGGACATTCTTATCGAATCATCACCCTGTGATACTGTGAACGCGGACAACTCCTCATTTGCATAACATGTTTTGAGCGGTCAGGCTTATTGGAGATGGAGTTCCAGTGTTCACATTATCACAATACGGCACAAGATAACATATTATCTTTACATTTCCGAAGCCATTCATATGCTTTCAATAACGGCAGTGTCTCCATCCCATGTAGACAGGGCTGGGTTCTGGTTGGTATTATCGCGTGCCACTATAGATAGATAGAGCTCAATCGTTCTTATTTAGGTTGCAAAGAATGCATAGTGTTCTTCACTGTCACCTTGTATAGATTCAAGTATGATTTAACATGAAACTGTTAACAGGTTGACACTTGACAAGCTAGTAACGTCGATAATGCTGATTTACCTTACTGGTAACGTATATGACCTACTGCTAGCGTATATAGTGATGTACACCAATCTCAAGATTACACTTGACCTGCTAGTAACGTATATACCAATGACTTAACATGTAATAGATCAATACTAAGCATACACTTGACATGCTAGTAACGTATATGATGATGATTTAACATGTAACACATTACTTTTAAAGTTTACACTTGACATGCTAGTAGCGTATATCATGATGATTTGACATGTAAAACATTACTTTTAAAGTTTACACTTGACATACTAGTAGCGTATATCATGATGATTTAACATGTAACACATTACTTTTAAAGTTTACACTTGACATACTAGTAGCGTATATCATGATGATTTAACATGTAGCACATCACTTTTAAAGTTTACACTTCACATGCTAGAGACGTATATAATGATGTTTTAGAATGTAGCACATTACCAAGTTTACATTTGACATGCTGGTAACGTATATATTGATATTTTAGCATGTAACACATTACTAAGTTTACACTTGACATGCTAGTAGCGTATTTGATGTTTATAACATATCTCATGTATAAACGTGACCTGCCGGAAGTATTATACAATATCAAACACTATCATATGGGTGAACAGTCCAATTAAACAGTCATAGATCCATGCCACCCAGTCGCTCATCACACATTGTATATGTGTAAAATGCTGGCACATATATGGTCCGATTGTGCCACAGTTGTGCCATCATTTAGTCATCTGATCAGCATTGAAACGTCCCGCTTGATCATTATTATGTCGTTCATGGATTTGTTATCAAAAATTCTGTCTGTCTGTTTGTCTGTTATCATCTTCAACACACTTTGTATCCCGAGTTTTCATCTCACTATAATACTATGCATTGGCGTCTGTTTGAAGCATAAGGTATTGTCTTATGCACTGTTCATACTTATAGTAAGCCTATTGAGCTAGCATATCACCAGACTTTCGACAGATTAGCGACTGATACGTCTTAATTAATGCTGCAGGTATAGTCTCCAAGAAGTCGGAATCAGTATTCAATTTGTAAATTGGTTGATCAAGTCGATTTCATTCGCCACCATATTTTGCTAAGGTTCAAAAATCTTGCGGCCACCAAGGGACGAATTATTGTTGTTAAAGGGGCATAATCAGGCTGAAATCATCAAAAAATCAGTATTTTTATTTTGGCTTCTTAATATGACCATATGATGTAAACATGTCCATAGACTAGAACTGCGAAAGTTTTTTTGATTTTTTTTTGTTGCGCATTTATATGTTAAGCGAGATATAAAGACGAAGTTCCCGTATTTTTTATTTTGAGCATGCATTGGACATGAATCTTTCACAACAAGTCATCTTACCCACGAACACGCAGTGCGATACCTTGCTTTATCGAGCATAACGTCCAACTATTTTAAATAGTGAGATATCTTGAATGTCATGTGTCTCAAGACCGTCCAATCAGACAGCGCTTGACAGCTGGCTGAGAGCATAGCTTGCTTGTTTCTGTTGGTATGATAGATCAGAGACATAGATAAGCTAGGAATCTCACTCTCATGTCATTGTGTTCCCAGCTCCCTGTTGGCGGCCACTATATGATTACTGGCCGCCATGACGAAATTCACAGTCTAAAATGAAAGATTCCCAACTTGTCTTTATAATACATCTAGCAGCGAAAACAGATGACGGTGCATGAGAGGTGAACAAGAGGCAAATTATTCGTGATCTTTTATGACCTTTTTATAAATCTGAAACATCCACTGAGGTTTGAATCTCAGACACACCCCCAAGATGACCACATAGACAGATACAACTGATTATAGTACTCGATACGGCCAGGCTTTACTGGTGTCCACCAGGAAACCGACGCGGTATAAGCTTATAAGTTCTATGTTATTAACTTATTTCTCACCCATGTCCATAATCATGTCCATCTTGCAGGCACCAATGACTTTGGTGGGCAGCTAGGAATGAGATGTTGCTGTACTATGAGCCTTTATATATATGTGACCCGCCACGCGAAAAGGGCCTTTAAGTCAAAATTTTCAAAATTAATTTTTATAGTTGATATGATAGATGTGTCCTTTCTGTTTGGATAACTGAAAGAATTTTTGAAAAATATTCATTTTTTTTTGTTTTATGAGATTTTTAATATTTTAAAATTAGTTGTGTAATCATTAAATTTAAATTTTAATGACGTCATAAATAATTGTAAGAAACCCGCGGGGAGGTACCTTCTCGCGTGGCGAGTCACATAGATTATACTGTATGATCATTCACCTTGTAAGTCCACAGATTATTCAGGCTTCGCTTAGCTGTCGTCATGTGCTTCTTAGAGTCGGCGGCGGTACCACTTAACCTCCCCCCGTCAAAGTAACAAGGCAGCAACAGATTGTTCAGGATGATGTAATTCCATTTCTTAATATAATTTCTTCTTAATTTCTTTTCGTACCTCTCGTTGTGATTTTTGTAAACACTGTAGGTTCCGGTCGTTAGCCTCTTCGCTCTTCTGGTACATATGCCAGCTCAGAGTACATCAAGACAAACAGCTTCTCCCCGTAAATTCTGAACTGAAACTAACTTAAAAACTGAGTAAAAACTAAACTGAAACTGATTTAGCAACTTCAAATTACTAAGTTATATACGGATACCGATACCCCCTACCCCGCAGTCGGCGCCCCCTGGTGGTCAAAATCAGCTAAACAAATCTCAGGCTTCCTTTGGCGGGGTTTTGGGCTCCCACCTCCCCCGGTTTCCACAAGGCCCCGGGGCAATTCACACTTCCATGTAGGTGTGAGGTGTCTTAGTTAGGCTGTTCAGAGGCGTTAAAATTACACGCGTCTGTTTGCCCTCTGTTGCCCAATCGCCGTATTGACTCAACACATGTTTTGCAGATATTAACGGCAGTCTCGTGATACAGGTCCTATTATTTTAAGGCAGATAGCTAAAATATAGCTCAATTTTAGATCTGGCTCACTCCGAAAGAGTAAAAATAATCACCATGCCAATACCCTAAAGTATACCTAGCTCAACGGATATGGGGCGACGGTCACCTTTCTAGACCATGCATTTTATGTTTTTCTAGGTGATTTTAGGTCTAGAAGGTCATTTCTTGGGTTCTTAGGATTATTTAACCCATATTTCACCCACAAATCCAACATGGCCGCCGTTTTTAAATTGAAGAAAAATAATAATTGTTTACCACCTCTATATGCGTAGCTTATGGTTTCTAGATGATTTTGGGTCGGGAAATTTATTTCCTTTTTTTTTTATAGATAATTTGATCTACATTCACTCACAAATCGAAGATGGTCACCGTTTTAATTTTATTTGAAAAAAAAAAAAATTCTGCTCATGACCCAAAAATTCAACATGGCTGCCGTATTCTATATTTTTGAAATAATGTTTTTTTTGTGTGTTTTATAAATAATTTGAACAGTATTTCACACAAATTAGAAACGGCCTCCATTTCTTTTAGTTGTAAACTAAAACATGTAGCTAAAATTATTTTTTTAAATTTGAGCCTTGAAAGTTTGATACAGGCCTACCATTCAATCTTTTTGGGCAGGCAGAATTAAAAATGGTCAGCGGTGTTGGAAAGAACAAAATATTATATATTGATCAAGCATATCATTGTTAATGTTAACATATATTGTGGTTGAATGATTTAAACGAGCTCTAGATTATATATATTATAATAGTAGCTGTTAAACTCATGATAGATGATGCCGTTGAAGATCATCAGTTAATCGCCAGATGTTAATGAACCTCAGCTATCCCAGCCACATCCCAAGTTTACACAGGCGCACTGATCTGCAGCAATACCTTTGCTTGTATGAAAGGGACATTGCTCCAAAAGTGTCGTGGTCGTTACTAATAAACATAGCTCCGACATATTTACATCATTTAACAATTGATGTGTCATAATTCTATAGATAAGTGATTTTGGTAGTCGTTGAAAAAAAAAACAAATTTGCTGTGACAATATATCTCAGTATTTTCTTTTTCTTTTATATGCTTAACTTTTCACACATGATGACCAATATGACATAGATTAATCATCATAAGTGGTCTCTTTGTGATAATAGATAATAATCTTGAAAAAATTATGAAGTGGATATTACTAAAAATAGTTATTTTAATGTACCAAACTGCACTTTTGAGCTTTTCATCATTAATTTACATTTGCTAATAAGCCATACGTGCATGCAATATGATATGGAAAAAAATGTTTTCGGAATTAGGTCTAAACTAAATTTCAAAGATTATAAATGACCCACAGTACAGTTTAATATTGAATGATATAGGTTATTATTCCACTTTCCAAGCCATTTCGTTGCTGTTATAAAGTACATTTAAAATTATTAATGCTCAACATCAACTGTAACAACCTTTGGTACGAGAAACGTATACAAATTCACATCTTAGCACACGTATCTTAACAACTTAACAAGGCAATTTCATTTAATTTAATTTAAAGAAGTGATTTTACCAGACTAACCATCTCGCATATATACATGTACATATATTTCTATGACAAAAAATCTGTATTGCGTCTTATCTACGTCAATAAAATATATGTATGTCTGCCTGTCTGTCCGCTCAACATCAACTATGACAATCCGTCTGTAGTTGATCTAGCTTATTTTTTTTATTACGGCTATATTTTGTTCTGGTTTTACTAATTATTATATTTATTAAAATAAAAAAGGCGGCCATTTCAGATTCATGTGTGAGCTATTGGTTAAATTATTTTAAAGACAAAAAAAAAACATTATCCGCCCAAAATTACCTAGCAACGATAAATCACACATAATCTTTATCCAGGGGTTAAACGAAGATTTTTTCATGAATAAAATTACAACGGCGGCCATCTTGAATTTCTGAATGAAATGTAGGTCCAATCACCCTGAAAAAAATTAGTTCCTAAAAATCACGTAGAAGCCATAAATTACACATGCAATGTATCTACACCATCTACGTGGTAAAGCAATATTATTTTTATCAAATGAAAAACGGCGACCAGCTTGGATTTGTGGATGAAATATGGGTTACACATTATCTCAAACACCCAAGAAATGAATTTCTCGACACGAAATCATTCAGAAGACATAAATTACAGAACCATTTGGACAACATTAAACATTTGCTATATTATTTACTTATGGTCTAGGAAGATGACCGGCGCCCTATATTTGTTGAGCTGGGTATCCTTTAGTATATTAGCATGGTGATTACTTCTACTCTCTCGGGGTGAGCCAGATTTAAAAGTATGCTATATTTTAGATATATGCCTCCAGATTAAAAAATATTAGGACCTGAAATAGAAATCGTGCCAAAAAACTACCGTTAATACCAACAAAAAACATTATTTATTTTTAAATGTGGGAATGTTAAATTATTAATTTGATTACACAGTCAGTAGCGACTTTTGGTATCTCAGGGTGAAAGAAAGAAGTTTAAGATGGTATTCTATTTTCATTAGCTTCAATCGGAGAAAAACGTTATTAAGAATTTTTATTTTAAATTTTTCATGTATAATTAAAAAATATATATATATCTCTTTTTTTAAGAAATCCATGTTTGCTTTCTACTTGACATTGATGTATAAGATCCCAATATGTAGCTATTATTCAGCTGAAAAATAAATTTATATATAATATATATATATATATATATATTTTAAAGAAATCCATGTTTGCTTTGTACTTGACATCGATGTATTTACAAGATCTCAATGTGTAGCGATTATTCAGCAAAAAAATAAATTTGAGCAAATTTACACTTGATGGCCTTTGGTGACCTCTGGCGACCTTACGCATGGCCTAGGTAGGTGACCGGCGGTCCAAATAGGTAGACCTGAGTATATGTGAAAACATTAGCATAGTTGTAGCCATTTCGCTCTCGAGGAGAGCCAGATCGAAACATAACCTATATTTTCAACATCTGCCTTCAGACTATTTGACTATTCCCTGAAGTCAAACACAGATCATCTCAGTGTCATCCATCCTCTTCTAAACATTATGCAAAACGCTTTTGCTCTAAACACATATAGACTACATACCATTAGCGTTTCGAAAAAAAACATCATAGATCAATCTTCTTCATAGCATATTTTTAAAATAACATCGATAATAACAAACACTGATTATTTAAAAAAAAGTTTTTGTGACAAAAACTAAATGAATTAAACGCTCTAGGTATCACATTCTATTAATTATTTAATGACTCACTATTTCAGATCTTTTCGTTAGACAAAGTACAGCATTTTATCATTAATGATCGACATAGCCTTGGTAAGTACGAGAAACGTATCTGCAAACAGAACTATAATGAACATATCCTGCCATACACACATGCCATGATTAAGTTGATCAGATCATTATTTTGATTAATTATTTTTGTCATGAAGTTAAATATCAGAACCAAATAAAAAATGTCAATTAAAATTATTACTAATTAACCAGTAATTTTACGTCTAATACGTATTTGAAGCTCATGCTTGCCTCAAGTGTGATTAAAGGGATGTAGGCCTATCTATACCGCCTTGTAACGTGGCAAATAAACTGTTGTATTTATTGAATACGTTATTTTGAGTATGTATGCCTGGTCATTAATAATACAAACACGTCATACCAGTATATCAGATGTAGAGACTGACTGTCTGGTTCTCAAGTCATCCATGTATGATGTACCGTATGCTGACAGAAGATGCCAGAAAATAAGAACATGTATGTTTACACGGATAACCAGTACATCTGCAACGGCATACAGCAACAACTGCTGACTTGTCAACTAAACATATACCTTCCTTTAATCACACATAGAGAGGTATGACTGTTTGTGTCTGCTCGTCTATGCTAGCATACCATCTGTCCTCACGTGCTGATATATATAATAACACGCTCCGATTGACTAGTGCTGCTCCAACTAATCCAAACGAGATCAAACGTCAAGATAAGGTCAACATCAAGACTCAAATTACACATTAAATAGCAGCACTAAACAAGGACATATCTATATATAAACATCACGAAATACAAATACCATATTAATCATATAAATATGGGGTCATGTTCTGAGCCGATATTAAATCTAGGCTTGTCCATATTTACATTCTTAACCAGTACTTGTCATTGACATCAGTGAGAGAATTGGAGCCGAATTTACAGATGACTTTGGCAGCTTAGCTACTAATAGTGTGATGGTCACAGAGCACGGACCAGGTCCATGAGACCAGGCTCATATCTGAAACATTTTTTTCAACATTTCCACGAAAACATAAATGACACATCAGACAAATTACACTACATATTTATGGTGATGGATGTAAATGCCGATATATTAAAAAGTTACTGGAAATGAAAAACGCATCTGCCGCTATCTCACATTATGCGAGACCTCGAGCCGATGCTGGCCACAGCCCTCGACGCCGGCCATTAGACGGTGGCCCAACATCAAGCCCAGCAACGTTCCAATGACAGGGTCTATTTTTCAGTATATAATACATCCATTAATCAAAGAACCGAGTTATTGTGTTTTTGAATTATATGCATATAGATCATAAAGTACTTTTAATTTTCTCTGTGTAGGGCAAATTGACGTTTTACTGAATCATTTCGTCACAGACAATGGTAGAGGAAGGACATTATTTTATTAAACTTGATGACACCTCGTCATTCCTAAATAAAGTATACGTTCATAACATTTGTTTTAATGGTGAGCCGGTGTGACACTGGTATGATCATTACAATGTTATCAGTATGTGTACTTCACCATTTATAATAATGTAGGTTAATTTGATATGTCACAGCTCTAGTGTCTACCCATGAAATGAAACCTATTCTGACGATCTAATGTCACTGTGTAGTTATTGCCCTCACGTGTTTTGACATATCACGACCTAAGTTGATTGTTTCTCTAGTGTTCTATGTATGCCAATTAGTCTGTTTTATATATTAAACCCTATATCTACAGCATAGCACATTGGCCATATCGGTAACAAATGATCGTATAGGCCTAAACACACATTGAACAAACAGGCATTTGATCGCACGAACAAACGAACGAACGAACGAACGAGCGAACGAACAAACAAACGAACAAACGAATGAACGAACAAACGAGCGAACGAACGAACGAACGAACGAACGAACGAACGAACGAACGAACGAACGAACGAACGAACGAACGAACAAACAAACGAACAAACGAATGAACGAACAAACGAGCGAACGAACGAACGAACGAACGAGCGAGCGAGCGAGCGAACGAACGAACGAACGAACGAACGAACGAACGAACGAACGAACGAACGAACGAACGAACGAACATAATATCGAACGAACATGACTGAAACTAGGATAAGCGGACAAATTAGTGAACAGACAAACGAAATAACAATGAACAAACAGGCATTTGATTGATTGAGCGAACGAACGAACGAGCGACCTAATGCACATAATATCAGCTATCGAACAAACGAGCAAACAAGCGAAATAAAAAACGAATGGACAAATGGAATAAAAGAGCGAAAAGCGATATAACGAATATATAAACGATCTAACGAGCGAATAGATGAAAAAAACAAATATTGCTCATGCTAAAATGCGAATAAAGATAGACAGATAGAAAAGAAGAAAGACAAACAAACAAGACAGACAATGAATCCAAAAAGGCAGCTGAGCAGTGAGAAAACAACCATAACACGTACAGCGCAGGAGCATCACTGAAATTGTTATATATCTATCTGTCTATATGTAAGTGAATTTTCAGACATCAGTTGTTCAGATGATCATAGATATGGACTAATTTGCAGCCTGCTTGTTGTCCCATCTGGGAGAAATGTATCCATGATTGTGATAAAACGAACAACGCTATTTGCAACTTGGCAAGAGGTCACAATCCATAAATAAGTGACACTGCATGCTAGTGTGACTATAGGGCCTAATAATAATAATTTATGACTTACTAAAAGTGCAAATTCGGAAGATTCTAATTGTCGTATTTACATGTAAATGTTAGGAGCGTTACACCTGTAGATAAACTGTTTCAGTCAAAGAGAACGAAATTCATTAGATTCGTAGATCCGAATGTACGGAGCGCGAAGCTCCGAGTATATTCGGATCTACGGATCTATTGTAATTGAGACTTTCTTCGACTTAGAATACACAGAATATGTGTAGTTGTTCCAAGATTTGCTATAGAAAACGTCAATGTCAGTCAGTGTCAGTATGACTAAACTATGACATATTACACATTCAGTTTTATGGTAAACCCTTACAGCGCGGGGATAGACATTAAACGTCAGAATCTGACGTCAGATTCTGACGTCTAATGTCGATTTCCGCGCTATAAGAGTAAAATTGTTTATAATGACCGTCGAACCATAACATATGTATACAAATGAATCAGAAAAAGCTAACTGAAACATATATGGTGATTTTGAATAAAAAAAACCCTTTGATCTCAATGGTTTATATAAAAAATATTCAGCGGCTCAGGGTTAAACCCGTATATTTTGCCCGACTCGACCAGTACAAAATAGCAGCAGATTTGTAGATCCGAATCTACTGTTTTAACAATAGACTGATGTCACGGGCGTATTTTATTCACAAATAATGACAAATTTGACAAGAGCATTGAAAACCGTTTTGTCCGACAGTAGGCTGGCATGCAAATCTCATACATGATAAGATCATTTTGTAAACACATAAGGTCAGAGTGATGCAAATAAAAAATATACTCTCGTGACACGTTAACACTAGGGGAAGGGACGCGAATTTCTGACGACTTCTGAATAGAAAGAGTGAACATTGGGCAGGTTTGGCTAGCTGATTGGTTAGCTTATTTTTAAAATAACATCGCCAAACATAATAAGCGCTACACTGTGTATACGCGTCTTCAGTATAACTGATATAACGTATTATATAATACTGTTCGCTGTGTCAAAAAATGTTCAACTGATTATAGTATGCCTACAAGTTGTGCCCATCTACACGCATTATGCAATACTAGGCCTACCTACCATGATAATAATTGGTGCTTTTGTGTGTACTTGATCAACAATAATTTGCTATTCTCGGCATTCGTGGTCGGACAAAAAAAAAATGTATATGTGTGTTTGATTAATAATCCAGCACACTAATAGCTCAAAAGTCCATGTCTCACGGAACGAACTAAAAGCCGATATGTCCATGTCTTACTGTAAATTTAGCTTACTTAGTTATTGCAACACCCATATTCTACTAGATCAATCGGGTGTGGCTGTCCCGAGAAATCATCAAGCTGTGCATTTTGTACTAAATCGCTCCACTCCGTGTATTATATTTCTGTTCCGGTGCTAAATTTGCAGGAATCTGCGATATTGCCAGACTGACGGGATTAATCTGGCTGCATATATGGTTATAATGGACTGGAGGTGAATGGTTATATCTCCAGTTTGAGGCCACCATCTTATAAATAGATCTTTCTCTACCAGACAAATGTATATTTCCTTTTTAGTCATATACAATTGCTTGAACACGTTTAAAATATAGAACACATCTGGGGTAACCGTAGAAAATCCATGGCAATTGACTATTTGACACTATCAGACTAACTATGTGGTACATAAACGAGAAATACCTTCGACGATCCAACGTATAACATGATATAGATATCCAGCAGAACCACTGGATGTTAGACACTGTGTCGTGATGATCTATTTCACTCCAAGGCCAGATATCTGCACCGTATTATTTGAGAATATCCCCAATTAAACAAGGGTCTGTATTCTGAAAGATGTCCACCTCAGACAAACCACATCATGTTAAACAAGGGTCTGTATTCTGAAAGATGTCCACCTCAGACAAACCACATCATGTTAAACAAGGGCCTGTATTCTGAAAGATGTCCACCTCAGACAAACGACATCATGTTAAGCAAGGGCCCGTATTCTGAAAGATGTCCACCTTAGACAAACCACATCATGTTAAACAAGGGCCTGTATTCTGAAAGATGTCCACCTCAGACAAACCACATCATGTTAAACAAGGGCCTGTATTCTGAAAGATGTCCACCTCAGACAAACGACATCATGTTAAGCAAGGGCCTGTATTCTGAAAGATGTCCACCTCAGACAAACCACATCATGTTAAACAAGGGCCTGTATTCTGAAAGATGTCCACCTCAGACAAACCACATCATGTTAAACAAGGGTCTGTATTCTGAAAGATGTCCACCTTAGACAAACCACATCATGTTAAACAAGGGTCTGTATTCTGAAAGATGTCCACCTCAGACAAACCACATCATGTTAAACAAGGGTCTGTATTCTGAAAGATGTCCACCTCAGACAAACCACAACATGTTAAACAAGGGTCTGTATTCTGAAAGATGTCCACCTCTGACAAACCACATCATGTTAAGCAAGGGTCTGTATTCTGAAAGATGTCCACCTTAGACAAACCACATCATGTTAAACAAGGGTCTGTATTCTGAAAGATGTCCACCTCAGACAAACCACATCATGTTAAACAAGGGTCTGTATTCTGAAAGATGTCCACCTCAGACAAACCACATCATGTTAAACAAGGGTCTGTATTCTGAAAGATGTCCACCTCAGACAAACCACATCATGTTAAGCAAGGGCCTGTATTCTGAAAGATGTCCACCTTAGACAAACCACATCATGTTAAACAAGGGTCTGTATTCTGAAAGATGTCCACCTCAGACAAACCACATCATGTTAAGCAAGGGCCTGTATTCTGAAAGATGTCCACCTTAGACAAACTACATCATGTTAAACAAGGGTCTGTATTCTGAAAGATGTCCACCTCAGACAAACCACATCATGTTAATCAAGGGCCTGTATTCTGAAAGATGTCCACCTTAGACAAACCACATCATGTTAAACAAGGGTCTGTATTCACAAATTTCATGCTGTCTCATCAATGCACGGTCAGTGTGTAATAAAAATGACATTCTTTTGGATTATATTATAAGCAATGATATTGATTTAGCTGTTATTACTGAAACCTGGCTAGGTGAAGGTGCCAATTTTGATAATGTTATAGGCAGCCTCTCTCCGCCAGGATGCACCCTAGTTCATTCACCTCGTCACGGAAAGCGAGGAGGGGGGATAGCATTTCTCCACAAAATTGGACTTGCTTTAACAACACGTAAATGCACAAAATACGCAACTTTTGAATGCTTTGAGGCGGTCATCACAAACAAAACGTCTTCAATATGTCTTGTTGCAGTTTACTGTCCAGGAAAACATACTTGTTCAGTTAAAAATTATATGGCCGATTTTTCAACACTATTGGAACACCATTCTACAAGCTCTGCTAAGACTGTTATGTTAGGAGATTTTAATATACACGTGGACTGCTTAGAAAAAACCGATGCTGCTCAGTTTATTGATTTACTCCAGTCAGCTGATCTTCAGCAACATGTACATTGGCCAACTCACACGAGTGGACACACATTAGATCTTGTTATCTCAGATAGTGATAGCACCGTAGTAGCGGATGTACGACCTGGCTCGTTTATATCTGATCACGAGTCTGTTCTTTTTGAATGGACACATCCCAAACCACAGACTCAATATACAGTTGTTCAATCGAGAAAAATAAACAATATAGACAAGGCGAAATTCCAAGAAGATATCTTATCTTCATCGTTATACAAATCTCCATCCTCTGATCTCACCACATTGACTGGCCAGTACAACACCGTGGTTGCTGCAACATTAGATGATCATGCACCAATTACAAAAAAGCGTGTTGCCATCAAACCAAACTATCCCTGGCTGAATGAAGATTTTAGATCAGAAAAAAGAAACATAGAAAATTTGAACAAAAATGGCGAAAAACAGGTTTGATTGTTCACCGAGAGATATTTGTGGAGCAAAGACAACTTGTGAGTAATCTTATGAAATCTTTGAAAACGAAATACTATGCAGACAAAATTGAAGAATGTGGAACAGATCAAAAGGCTCTGTTTAATATTATAAATAGTCTCCAGAACAAGAGAAAAGAAATGGCACTACCATCATCGGGCTCAATTAGTGAATTACCTGATATTTTCAACAAGTTTTTCATCACAAAAATATCTCAAATCAGACAAAAACTTGATTCTGATAGCTGCACTGATATAAGTTTCACAGGTATCGCTGACATTAAATCTTCTGATATTTCTTTGGACACTTTTAGACCAGCAACTGAAGAGGAGGTGTTTACGATTATTAGCAAAAGTCCTAAGAAATCATGTGCTTTAGATCCAATACCAGCTGGATTTTTGATAGATATCTTACCAACACTGCTACCAACAATCACAAAAATTATTAACATTTCACTGGAAACCGGAACGGTACCTCATTCAATGAAAAAGGCGATTGTCAGCCCACTTTTAAAAAAACTAACGCTTGACAAGGATGTTTTGAAAAATTATCGTCCTGTGTCTAACCTTTCTTTCATTTCAAAGATTCTTGAGAAAATTGTATCATCGCGGCTGTTAGACCACATAGAATCAAATAATCTTGGAGAGCCACTACAGTCGGCTTATAAACGCCATCACGGCACAGAAACTGCACTTTTGAAAATTCAGAGTGATTTGTTGTTGGCAATGGATGATCACAAAGCATCACTAGTTGTATTTTTGGACCTTTCCGCTGCATTCGACACAATTGATCATACCATTCTTGTTAATCGTTTGCGAAATGACTATGGACTAAGTGGAAAAGCACTTGATTGGTTGGAATCATATCTCACTGATCGATATCAATCTGTACATATTAAAGACAATTCCTCTGAATACACAAAATTAAATTTTGGTGTTCCTCAGGGTTCAGTCCTGGGACCTTTACTTTTCAGTTATTATACAAAACCTATTAGGGCCATAGCAGCAAAACATAATCTAAAAATACATCTATACGCAGATGACACTCAATTATATGTGTCGTTCCGATTTTCAAGCTACACAGAAGCAATCGCTGCACTGTGTCGTGTAGAAGCTTGTATCAATGAAATACAGACATGGATGAAGAACAATAAACTTCAACTAAATGCCGATAAGACTGAGTATCTTATTGTTGCATCTCCAAACGTTTTACCAAAGATAACATTACGCCCTATTAATATTAGTGGAATCGAAATTTAGCCATCAGTGTGTGCAAAGAATTTAGGAGTAATGTTTGACAAACATCTTAACATGTGTGAGCATGTGAATCAAATTTGCAGAAAAGCACAATTGCTTTTGAAAAAGATCGGTGACATTAGAAATTGTTTATCGATTGTTACCACTGAGCATCTCATCCACGCCTATGTGACATCTCAACTTGACTGTTGCAACTCTCTCTTGTATGGCTTGCCAAATAGCTGTATTTTAAAACTACAACGAATTCAAAATAGTGCAGCAAGGATTATATATCGAAGAAAGAAATTTGATCATGTGACTCCTCTTTTGAAACAATTGCATTGGCTGCCAATCAGACAAAGGATAGAATATAAACTTCTCCTTCTTTGCTTCAAAGCGCAACATGGCCTAGCACCCAGTTACCTTCAAGACTGTATTATCCCTTATTCTCCATGTCGCCCACTGCGCACCAAACATCTTTTAGTGGTGCCTCCCACAAAGTTAAAAACATATGGTGATAGATCATTTAATAAAGCTGCCCCCTTACTTTGGAACAAATTACCATATCACATACGAAGCTGTAACAAACTTGATCAATTTAAGCGACACTTAAAAAGTCATTTGTTCAGTATCGCATACTTGTAGAGATGCTATGATTTTTTCACCTTAATGTACCAAGTTGATCATGTTTATTGACATTTTTGTTTGTAGCGCCAAAGAGCAACTTGAGGTTGGATATGGCGCCATATAAGTGTATATTATTATTATTATTATTATTATTATTCTGAAAGATGTCCACCTCAGACAAACCACATCATGTTAAACAAGGGTCTGTATTGTGAAAGATGTCCACCTCAGACAAACCACATCATGTTAAGCAAGGGCCTGTATTCTGAAAGATGTCCACCTCAGACAAACCACATCATGTTAAACAAGGGTCTGTATTCTCAAAGATGTCCACCTCAGACAAACCACATCATGTTAAACAAGGGTCTGTATTCTGAAAGATGTCCACCTTAGACAAACCACGTCATGTTAAACAAGGGTCTGTATTCTCAAAGATGTCCACCTCAGACAAGCCACATCATGTTAAACAAGGGTCTGTATTCTGAAAGATGTTCACCTCAGACAAACGACATCATGTTAAACAAGGGTCTGTATTCTGAAAGATGTTCACCTCAGACAAACGACATCATGTTAAACAAGGGTCTGTATTCTGAAAGATGTCCACCTCAGACAAACGACATCATGTTAAACAAGGGTCTGTATTCTGAAAGATGTCCACCTCAGACAAACCACATCATGTTAAACAAGGGTCTGTATTCTGAAAGATGTCCACCTCACACAAACCACATCATGTTAAACAAGGGTCTGTATTCTGAAAGATGTTCACCTCAGACAAACCACATCATGTTAAACAAGGGCCTGTATTCTGAAAGATGTCCACCTCAGACAAACCACATCATGTTAAACAAGGGTCTGTATTCTGAAAGATGTCCACCTCAGGCAAACCTCATCATGTTAAACAAGGGTCTGTATTCTGAAAGATGTCCACCTCAGACAAACCACATCATGTTAAACAAGGGTGTGTATTCTGAAAGATGTCCACCTCAGACAAACCACATCATGTTAAACAAGGGCCTGTATTCTGAAAGATGTCCACCTCAGACAAACCACATCATGTTAAACAAGGGTCTGTATTCTGAAAGATGTCCACCTCAGACAAACCACATCATGTTAAACAAGGGTCTGTATTCTGAAAGATGTCCACCTCAGAAAACCACATCATGTTAAACAAGGGTCTGTATTCTGAAAGATGTCTACCTCAGACAAACCACATCATGTTAAACAAGGGTCTGTATTCTGAAAGATGTCCACCTCAGACAAACCACATCATGTTAAACAAGGGCCTGTATTCTGAAAGATGTCCACCTCAGACAAACCACGTCATGTTAAACAAGGGCCTGTATTCTGAAAGATGTCCACCTCAGACAAACCACATCATGTTAAACAAGGGTCTGTATTCTGAAAGATGTCCACCTCAGACAAACGACATCATTTTAAACAAGGGTCTGTATTCTGAAAGATGTCCACCTCAGACAAACCACATCATGTTTAACAAGGGTCTGTATTATGAAAGATGTCCACCTCAGACAAACCACATCATGTTAAACAAGGGTCTGTATTCTGAAAGATGTCCACCTCAGACAAACGACATCATGTTAAACAAGGGTCTGTATTCTGAAAGATGTCCACCTCAGACAAACCACATCATGTTAAACAAGGGCCTGTATTCTGAAAGATGTCCACCTCAGACAAACCACATCATGTTAAACAAGGGTCTGTATTCTGAAAGATGTCCACCTTAGACAAACCACATCATGTTAAACAAGGGTCTGTATTCTGAAAGATGTCCACCTCAGACAAACCACATCATGTTAAACAAGGGTCTGTATTCTGAAAGATGTCCACCTCAGACAAACCACATCATGTTAAACAAGGGTCTGTATTCTGAAAGATGTCCACCTCTGACAAACCACATCATGTTAAACAAGGGTCTGTATTCTGAAAGATGTCCACCTCAGACAAACCACATCATGTTAAACAAGGGTCTGTATTCTGAAAGATGTCCACCTCAGACAAACCACATCATGTTAAACAAGGGTCTGTATTCTGAAAGATGTCCACCTCAGACAAACCACATCATGTTAAACAAGGGTCTGTATTCTGAAAGATGTCCACCTCAGGCAAACCTCATCATGTTAAACAAGGGCCTGTATTCTGAAAGATGTCCACCTCATACAAACCACATCATGTTAAACAAGGGTCTGTATTCTGAAAGATGTCCACCTCAGACAAACCACATCATGTTAAACAAGGGTCTGTATTCTGAAAGATGTCCACCTCAGACAAACCACATCATGTTAAACAAGGGCCTGTATTCTGAAAGATGTCCACCTCAGACAAACCACATCATGTTAAACAAGGGTCTGTATTCTGAAAGATGTCCACCTCAGACAAACCACATCATGTTAAACAAGGGTCTGTATTCTGAAAGATGTCCACCTCAGACAAACCACATCATGTTAAACAAGGGTCTGTATTCTGAAAGATGTCCACCTCAGACAAACCACATCATGTTAAACAAGGGTCTGTATTCTGAAAGATGTCCACCTCAGACAAACCACATCATGTTAAACAAGGGCCTGTATTCTGAAAGATGTCCACCTCAGACAAACCACATCATGTTAAACAAGGGCCTGTATTCTGAAAGATGTCCACCTCAGACAAACCACATCATGTTAAACAAGGGTCTGTATTCTGAAAGATGTCCACCTCAGACAAACGACATCATCTTAAACAAGGGTCTGTATTCTGAAAGATGTCCACCTCAGACAAACCACATCATGTTAAACAAGGGTCTGTATTATGAAAGATGTCCACCTCAGACAAACCACATCATGTTAAACAAGGGTCTGTATTCTGAAAGATGTCCACCTCAGACAAACGACATCATGTTAAACAAGGGTCAGTATTCTGAAAGATGTCCACCTCAGACAAACCACATCATGTTAAACAAGGGTCTGTATTCTCAAAGATGTCCACCTCAGACAAACCTCATCATGTTAAACAAGGGTCTGTATTCTGAAAGATGTCCACCTCAGAAAAACCACATCATGTTAAACAAGGGCCTGTATTCCGAAAGATGTCCACCTCAGACAAACCACATCATGTTAAACAAGGGCCTGTATTCTGAAAGATGTCCACCTCAGACAAACCACATCATGTTAAACAAGGGTCTGTATTCTCAAAGATGTCCACCTCAGACAAACCACATCATGTTAAACAAGGGTCTGTATTCTGAAAGATGTCCACCTCAGACAAACCACATCATGTTAAACAAGGGCCTGTATTCCGAAAGATGTCCACCTCAGACAAACCACATCATGTTAAACAAGGGCCTGTATTCTGAAAGATGTCCACCTCAGACAAACCACATAATGTTAAACAAGGTTCTGTATTCTGAAAGATGTCCACCTCAGACAAACCACATCATGTTAAACAAGGGTCTGTATTCTCAAAGATGTCCACCTCAGACAAACCACATCATGTTAAACAAGGGTCTGTATTCTGAAAGTTGTCCACCTCAGACAAACCACATCATGTTATGCATTAGTAAATCTACAAAAAATCAAAGAGCATGGCGGCCGTCTTCTTCATTTATTGGCCACCATAGTCGAGGAAGTATTATTTCACAATTCTAGGTGTGTACGGTGAGTAATGTGTGTGTGAGAAATGGGCTATTACACTGTTCCACCTTCATATTAATGTTTATCTCGGTTGACCAAATGTTTCTCTAGCTAGTCCTTATGATACTTTTTTACTTTTGGGTATAATTAAAAAAATAAAAACTGACGTTGTGGTGATGACGCTGTATATATAGACTATATCAACCAGTGTTGTGAGTATTGTTCCGAGAAAAAATATTAGGGACAATAATGAAAACACAAGAGTAATGTTGTATTCATTACATAGGGGCCTACCTATTTATTCAGTCATGTCGATTTCTACTTCTAGGCTGATTTCACAAAAACATCCTTTCCAATCACTACAAAGGCATACAGCTAAAGGCTTTGCCTTGATCTTATACATAGATGTATGAAATTAACAGCTATAGATGCATTTTGTTTTTCAGCAAGTTCAGTCGATAAAATTCAGATTCGTCGTGTTCTTTAAGAAATTTTATATCCCAACTTTTACTCAAAAATGCATAAAACTCCCCAATTTCTTGATTTTAAAGAAGCAACAATAATCTGAGCTTCCATTTAAGATATTACACTTGTGGGCTTTTTAAAATATGTATTTAAATCTACTTGCTTAGAATAGAAATACATATTAAGTGAAGTTACAACATTTGTCGTCAGCCGTAAGTACTGAAGTAAGGGAATTATTATTGAGCTAGATTAATCCATTGCTTTTAAGTTATTGATTGATAATTATACCTGGATAAGACGGAGCATTTCCCCAATGTTGGTGTGATGCTGGGCCGCGTCTACAGGCTACAGGCCTGTATGCTCCCCGTAGAGTTGAAACGGCTCACGGCAGATCTAATGACCAGGGGGTAACATGTAAAAGTCGGATGATAGGTCTTCAGACTTGATATATCAGACTTTTAGCATGCACCTTTCTTCCCTCATGTAACCCAGAAAATATGAAATCAAATGTATGTTGGCTTGCGTCTGTTACGCCGACTCAACATTTTGGAAAAACTTGGACAACTAGAGTCGAGCAAATACCAAACGTTCATCCAATGTCGGATGAATGTTGGCCCATTGTCTGCGACGCTGGCCCAACATTCAACCAACATGGTCTCACCACCCCAAATTGAAACGCATGTATAATGCCGACATTAAAAGGGCTGAAATCACCACTTTCATCCCTAACTTCCCCCCTATGCGACACACCATAATAAAGCATAAACTGTCCTTTTTCAAAAACAGGTCCGAGAATGCTATGCTAGCTTCCTGCGTTTTGGGCTACGCTCCCATGGTGGTAAAAAGGTCCGTTTTGCCTATATGTCCCGAAATATTCATACGCCCATTCCCGGAAAAGACACAAATCCTTCTTACCCCCTATATCCATCCGAAAATCTGACAACACAGTTGGCCTATACCTCATGGTATGCATGAAAAAAACAATGTGGGCTTCCAAATTATCCACACAATTACAACATTCCTGTATTTTTTTAATTCACCAGAAGCGAAAACAACCATGTAAAGCAGTAATTTATGACGGACTCTCTAGTCAGTAGCCACCCTCCTTTGATTGCGGCTCATTTAGGGTGGTGAGACCACATTGGATGAACGTCTTTCTTTACTGTGAGAATGGCTGGTGAGTGTGACACGACACAAACTGTGGATGTCACGCCATGTCACGCCGTGTGACGTCATCACGCTCGCGGCATGCCCTCCATGGCTCACTTCCTATGATTGCTGAAACTGAACCTGCTCATGCTTACTGACTTCCTGGCTAGGTTCCGCTTTCACGGTCGTATTTCCTTCCATCTATAAAACCTGAAATATAGCTAGCTGCAGGCGACATCAGCTGATCGGATTCAGCTAGACCTCTATTAATGTAAAATACTGCCTTCTCAGTGAATACGAAACATTGACCCAATGTTAGGCTTAACACTGCCTAATGTTGGGTCGGCGTCGCAGACTGTAGTCCAATCAATGTATGGTGTTTGCTCAGCAATATCAGAAATTATATACCAGGCCCTAATAATCTATAAATTAAACTTTTCATCATAAACACCTGCAGTATGCTGAATTTGCCATATACGTCAGATATCGTTGTTACTAACTACCAGCTAAGAAAAATAAACTCACTCTGCTGTAAAACGTATAAAATATAAAATATCTGCGTTTACCATATCAGCCTTCATCATATAGTTACCATGTCTAAACATCCGTAGTACGAGCAAATCAATAATGATTGGTAGCTGTCATTTCACGGGAAAGAAATAGGAGGAAGATGTGACCTCTGACCCTGAGGATGTAGTCGTCACCAGAAATGACAAGCATCAGTAAAGTAACTTCTCATCTTAAAAATATAGCTCTGCTCGACAAAATAATACTTAAACGCATAGCAGCCTGAATTCTAAGATAATTGTCACTTATGCGTTATCCGGGCATCCCAGACCAGATTGCAAACGGGTACCCAGGAGGACTCTATGGATTCCCTGGGTACCTAGCAGGACTGTATGGATTCCCTCGGGTACCCAAGAGGACTGTGTGGAACCCCTGGGGTACCCAGGTGGACTGTATGGACTCCCTGGGGTACCTAGGAGGACTGCGTGGATTCCCTCGGGCATCCCAGAGGACTGTAAGGAGGATAATATTTGACCAGGTGAAATAACCATTTAATGTATTGGACAAAAATGTATTATCAGATATTTTGACGCGGTAGGTTTATTCACGTTGAAATATACTTTAGGCAAGCTTTCACACCAAATCGATTTCAATTGGTACATGTGTTGGCAAGGTGGTACAACAGCAGCCATTCAAAGAACATCTAAGCCAAAAAAACTGCAAATTACTGATCGTCACTACGTTTGTTGACGACAGGTACCCCAGGGAGTCCATACAGACCTTTTAGAATGCAGGACACCATGTTAGAAAGAGTATCACGTAAAACACCATGTTATAAAGAGCATCTGCATGACAAGTCTACAGATTATTGTCATGATTTTTTAATCTTTATATGGCGATGCCGCTCACAGCTAGGGTATATAGCAGGGTCACGGATGATTTAGCAACCCAAGTGATATGAGAGCGACAGGGTTTGTGACGCTAATATTGAGGCCACTATTAGTGTCAATTTTTATTATTATTTTATTTCACATTCAAAATCTAGGTAAAATCTCTATGCGACACCTGGTGACAAAACGAACGATAAAGCTGGTTGGCCGGAGATATCCCGACATCACGTGATACGCATAGCAAGGCTTGTCTTTGACATCACATCTGGTAACACGCATAGCAAGGCTTGTTTTCTCACTTTTTCCTTTTTGTTTTATCAATGTGTATCGCATGACACGCCATGATAATAATCGGCGACCAGTGTTTGCAGAGCACTACACGGACAGACATAATCTGGAATTATAGTTCCTCTTGTTACCACCAGATCGTGATTTTGTGACATTAACATGTCCCAAATAAACATGAACCCAGCAAGCACCAGCCCCATGCCCCACATTGCGCATGCGTCGCGTTTGCTACGAGCCCTCTAATGTTCCGTTTTTTCTGGTATGGTGATGTAAATCACTTCTTGATCAATGTATGCACTCAAATCGACTTGCTAATATGCTTCAGAGCTGTAAGAAAGTATAAGGCATGTAGCAGCTGATATGTAAATATTCCAGTGTATCTTCTTGTCCAGATCATAAACAGATAAAGGCCTACTCACCCTGGTTAGGCCTGGTTAACTCACGCTGAAGCGAATGATTGACTCGACTAGATATCGTATGCAGGTAATACCCCAATCACATATACACGACGCACAGCCCACGCCTTGAGTGACAAAAAATAGAGCAGTGCGTCGTTGTGTGTCCATGAATTTTGTTAGGATATGAGAAGAGCCAGCGAGCTTAAGACGAATATACAGCGCGTAATAAATAAATCAGGTGTATAAATAAGCGACTACAGCGTTTCGCCACCGCGTAGCGCGTTTGCAGGGCGACAAAGCGTGAGGCATGAATAAGTTAGAAAGCATTTAGAATGCCCCATATGCGTTATATGTTCGCTGGACATGCGTTAGGAACACGTCACTAGGGCGCTATATGCGCGTGCAGTGCCGGCATTTCTGAGTTTTTTTTTCAAGCCCTAAGGCTCAGTCACACATAGTCGACGCACGACCCACGCACTAAAAATTGATTATTTCTTGCTAGAACGTCTGTCGTGCGTCGGTCGTGCGTCAACACTCGCTACTGGTTCGTGGAGCCCGCTGCACTAACGACACGCATATTTTTGTGCACCCTCTAATCGCCAAAGAAAGTTGCGTATGTTTAAAATATTGAACGCATATGAACGCCTAAATGTACACGCCAGAATTTTGCCAGAAACACGTAGGGCACGCTGGAACAACGTCATATCAACACTAAATATGTTTGCTTTGTATCACATGGCTGCTTGTTGAGGGAACGCCGGCCAGTCGCGGGCAACGCGCCTGCTCTGAGCTGCATGAGTGTTATAAGCAGCCCTTGCGAACACGCCGCCAGCTCGCCCAGCGCTCGAGCAACAGGCTGTGACTATGTTATTTCTACAGCTTAAACCTTTGAGCTCTGAGGAACGACATTTTATTTTTAATCATTTGAGGTTGTTTTTCATACGATACACGGCTTTAAGTGCAGAATTTGTTTTTAATTTGTCGAAATTAAGTCCAAACATATAATGCTATCTTAAATTTAGGATACATTTTTCCTTCTAAAAATGGTTACATATGTACAAAACAAACTGATAAAAGTTACTATTATCTTCGACATTAGCATTATAGGGTTTAATACGCACTGTATGCGTCCAACGCGTTAGCAAAGCACCGTGCAGTCGCGCTTTGGGTTGGGAACATGCTGTGCATTTGCTACCAGCTTGCGACGTTTCTCACAATTGTTTTTTATTTTTTTTATGGGTGGACTGTGCGTCGTTTATGTGTGACTGGGATAAAAACCTAGGTCAACGAAAACACAACGAATTTAGCGCGTGTGCTCTGCTTGTGCCTAACGTTAGACTGGCGCTGGTCTGACGTTTTTCTGGCGTCTACATTAACACTTGGAGAAACGCTCACATTTTTTAGCATGCAAAAAATTTGCGCAGAGATTGACGCACACAAAAAATGAATGACGCTCATCAGGCGTTCTCTTCAAATCATCAACGAATTCTGACGCACGCCCAGCGAATCACAACGCACTGACCAAAATTCTGCATTTTTTGTTTGCGGGACGTGCGTGATGGCATGTGTGACTGGGCTTTTAGCGTGTGCTTCACGCGAATAGAGTTCACACTATAGCGTGTGCTCCGCGGGAATAGCGCTCACACCACTGCGAGTGATTCTGTAAACGATGTGATGGGTTGATAAGACAAGCGAGTGAATCACTTGACCTGTATTATTGCACATTATATCTCTGCTAAGCGCATCTTCCCTAGGCAAGTCCTCACCCACCGAACGAAAAATCCCTAGGCCCACCGAAAGAGAAATCCCTAGGCAAGCCCTCACCCACCGAAAGAGAAATCTCTAGGCAAGTCCTCACCCACCGAACGAGAAATCCCTAGGCAAGCTCTCACCCACCGAACGACAAATACCTAGGCAAGTCCTCACCCACCGAACGAGAAATCCCTAGGCAAGTCCTCACCCACCGAGCGAGAAATCCCTAGGCCACCCCTCACCCACAGGAGCGAATTGTAAGATTAGAGTAGTTTGTCTAATTACAATCGTAATCAGGTTGGAGGGAAAGAAGGAAACTCACATGACTTATTTAATCATTTTAATAATTAGACTATAATAACATGTCACTGAATGACCAAATGTCCTAATTGTATTCACGTGGTTTCATTTTGTTTATTTACAGACCCCGGTGATCCTGGGAATCATCCACCGTATTGGGAGGACGGTCACTGGAAGCAGATTATATATCCACTGGAGATAGAAGGTAGGTGAGAATTACGACAGCCGTGAGCATTACAAGCTGACCAGCACCAGCACTTTATGTCACTTATGAGCTCTCAAGCAGATGTGTCGTGTATGTGTTCGGGTGGGGTAAAGAAAAAAGATCTATGGGCGAGGCTACTAACAAACATGAACTACAAGAGAAAAGTAGCTTGTCAACAAGGTATATACATGTTAAAAAAGTTTAATCGGTTAAATTTTAGGGGAACTTCAGTTTTGAACGTACTTTGAGACAGGGTTAGAACTCGCCAAGTTGCCACAGCACAACTGTGTATAGTGTCAACATATTTAGAACGAATCACCAATTAGCTATGAAGCTAAATTGAGAAATATGAGTTTTAATATTTGTTGGGATGGAATGTTGTGATACATTGTGTAAAGAAGAACTTATTTAATTTCGTTGGTGATTTAAAAAAAATCACTCCCAGAAAACCCCCCAGAAAATAAATATATTGTAATATAATCCAATACCATGCTACAACCACAGAAAAAAAACGTCTTCTAATTAATTTCATTAATTAGAGTGACATTAATTTCTTGTCACATGACAGTAGGGAATGAGCTGTACACTGCACCAGCTTGCATGAATAATGACCAATGGTTATCAGGTTATCCCGGGCTCTGCGAGTGTAACAATAGATAGATAAAACAGATATATAGGTGTGGAAGTCACCTACAATGTACAACTGTAAGGCTGATCTAACCGCGGTCAATGCTGGCAGGCCCCCTAAAAATACACCCAGTTGATCAAATGTAAGATTACATAGTTTACATTTGTTTGACAGCGGGTTTATCTGCCGATTGTCACGATGGGCAATTAGTAAGATGTGTGGCTTCTATATTGCAATATAGACCTTCCCGCATCAATTTATGATATAAGGTGATGATGTATATATATATTTTAATTATATACCCAAAACAAAGTTAACGTCGCACAGTCCAGGTATGATAAAATAAAAATAACTATCTGGATTTAATATGGAAACTCACGACTATGTATACTTCAGTGTAACATGATTGAATAGAAAGCGTTTCGTATGCTTGCTATTAGCAGCTGGACACAATCAAATGTATGGGACGTATTATTTAACTCGGCGAATATGAAAAAAGGTTCCAGCGGCCATCTTGCATCTAGTTACCATCTAGATCGAATCAACGTCAATGACGTTGATTAAAGGTTGACGTCATGTCATGCAATTACTTGGTTATAAATGTGACTGTCAAAATGAACAGAAAAACGACGTAATTCTGTTCTTATGTAACATTTCTGATGCGTAGGCTGGGGTTATTGTATGTGTGATTGGTGTATTGCATGGTTACTATATTTTAATCCCCAGAAAACATTGATCACTTCGTGGTTTAAAGTCGGTCCATCATCGTGGGACAACATGACATCAACACATTATTTCCGTTACAACACCTTGGCCAAAGTCCTGTAATTGTTGTAATGACTAATTAGTCTGCCACAGTGTTCCCTCGCCCACAGCGCATACAAATAGAATCAAGTTGACCTGAGCAGATAGGCCTTCGTCTATGTGGATACGTTTTACCGCTGGTCAGGGAATGATATATGAAGTAATCATGTGTGAAATCTGACGGGTATTGTGACATTTAGGTGGCTGATTGGGGGACAAATACCAAATGTCTCCTTATATTATGTTGACCATCACGTGAAGGTTCACCAGGGGCAGCAACCATGCTGCGGTACTGGCCCAGCATGGCCTCAGCCGAAAACCCATAATATAGCTCACGGTTTTTCATCATGATGTAGTGCATTTATAGTACAGCAACATTAGGTTCAACCCGAACAGAATCAGGAAAAGCTGATTTTTGCACAACATCTGCCAAATATATTGGGGATGAATATACAAAGCATTTAAACGAAATATCGTATTGCGCTCATTCGACCAACATATGTATGGATAATACATTTTAAATATAACTTATTTGCATAAATTAAAAAAAAATAGGTGTTGAAACTGAAAATTGAGTACACGTTCTTAATTTATGCTACCTGTTTATCATTCACATTTTTTAAACCGAGTGCATGGTTTTACTTCCCAGGAAATGCATGCTTTTTGGCCCTGAAAATGTACTGCTGTCTTATTTTTATTGTCACACCATATGCAAATTGATTATATCCTTTTATATTTGTTGTGGCACGCACCACTTATTGTGACAATTTATAAGACTGACAAAACAAAGGTTACTGCTAATGTAGATGTGAATCAGGACACCAGACAGGATGGTAACCTTTATATTGGTATCAATGTGTATTATAATCACCTGATGATCTTCCCAGGAGACACTGCTGCTCCCTGGTCGACAAGTAAAGGGACACTTACCACGTGCTCGGCTGTGCACGTGTTCGGCTGGCTATGGAAGGGACACTTACCACGTCTTCGGCTGGTTGGAATTTCCGACCATTGCTTAAAGTCTTGTGCGGAAGGATGCCCGTTGTGTTTCTGTGTATAAGGCCCGGGATCATGTGCTCTGCTTAATTTGTCAGGTTTAAACCTCACTGTACACTTCAAAGTTGAATGATAAAGGAATAATGTTATTTATGCAGTTGTATCATTTTTATTTTTTTGATTGTTCATATTTTTTTACAAACAAATCCCTGTAATATGTATAGGCTATTCTTCACAGTGTATATAATGAAATGTATCGGATATTTTAGTTTCTTTTTAAATAATTATACATAATCGATATTTTGTGGGAATATTTCTGAATCGACCTCTAGCTACTTTAGTAAGCTGCTATTTGTTCTTAACCTTGAAAATATACTTCTGACCTTACTAAATCTTATATCGTCTAGATAGTTGCAAAACATGTATTTTATGATAACCAAATTAACCATATCAAATCTAGGAGATTATTTTATATAATTATGATTTATTTGCAAACAAATCTTTGTAATCTTCATAATCTTCACAGTATATATAATTAAGTGTATCGGATCATTTAGGTTCTTTTAATATATACATACCCGATATTTTGTGGGAACATTTCTGAATCGACCTCTAGTTACTTCTAATAATCTGCTATATGTTCTTAGGCTTGAAATATACTTCTAACCTTACTAGATCTAATGTCGTCTAGATAATTGCAAAACATATATTTTTGATACCAAATTCACAATATCGAATCTGCGAGATTATTTTATATAAGATTGATAGTATTGTTCACATTGATCATTCTGCTCGTTGTTAAGAATATTTTGAAAAAGTACTTCGACACCCCATGTTTGGCCATTTTGAAATTTAACTTTTTAACATAATACACATTAGTCAGGTCGCCAAGGGTGGAACCTTGCAAATGGGTATACGCAAACTGTTTTTTGATGATTATTGACATAAATAAAAAGGTAATATTTTTGCTTCTATTTATCGGATAATTCAGCGCCACAAAGTTTGTCAGAAACAACATATCACATGTAACTATCTTACTAATAGTGACAATTGTATTGGTCACAGAAGCTTCTAATTGTTGTTTGAGGTCCAGAAATGGGTTACAATCAGTCAGAAATGACATAGGCCTATCACACTTGATTATTAGATTATTGGTTGAAAATATTATCTTTTTCAAAATTGTCGGCTGGCGGCCATTTTGGATCTTTGCCAAACGTGATATATGATTCTTGGGGCGATATATGGCTATTTACGGGTACTAATTTTTCCGTTTCGACACCCAAATTCCTGTCCCAAACCCTATAGGACGATTTTTGGCGGCCATTCAAAACACTCAAAGATCCCACCCTCGCATGCTTGGTCATATCAATCTAAACATTTATTGCATACATAATCCGCAGGTTTTTTTTATAAAGACAATATATAAAAAATTCTGCGGAAATAGACCTACCCATTTGTAAGGTTCCACCCTAGGCGATTCAGAAATGGTCCCACAAAATATCGATTATGTATATGTTAAAAGAACCTAAAAGATCCGATACACTTCATTATATACACTGTGAAGATTATAAAGATTACAGAGATTTGTTTGCAAATAAAGCATAGTTATATAAAATAATCGCCTAGATTTGATATTGTTAATTTGGTTATCATAATATATATGTTTTGCAACTATCCAGACGATATTTAGTAAGATTTAGTAAGGTTAGAAGTATATTTTCAAGGTTAAGAACAGATAGCAGCTTACTAAAGTAGCTAGAGGTCGATTCTGAAATATTCCCACAGAATATCGATTATATATAATTATATAAAAAAAAACTAAAACATCCAATACATTTCATTATATACACTGTGAAAAATAGCCTATACAGATTACAGGGATTTGTTTGTAAAAAATATGATCAATCAAAAATTAAAATTGATAACAACTGCATAAATAACATTATTCATTTAATATTCAACGTTGAAGTGAACAGTGAGGTTTAAACTTGACAAATTAAGCAGAGCACATGATCCCGGGCCTTATACACAGAAAAACAACGGGCATCCTTCCGAACTCCTTCCGCACAAGACTTTAATCAATGGTCAGAAATTCCAACCAGCCGAGCATGTGGTAATTAAGTGTCCCCACACTTGTCGACCAGGAAGCAGCAGTGTCTCCTGGGAAGATCATCAGCTGATTATAATACACATTGATACCAATATAAAGGTTACCATCCTGTCTGGTGTCCTAATCCACATCTTCATTAGCAGTAACCTTTGGTTTGTCAGTCTTATAAATTGTCACAATATGGTGCGTGTCACAAAAAATATAGAAGGAAATAATCAATTTGCATATGGTGTGATAATAAGAATAAGACAACAGTACATTTTTAAGGCCAAAAAGTATGCATTTCCTGGGAAGTAAAACCATGCACTCGGTTTAAAAATGTAAATGATAAACAGGTAGCATAAATTAAGAACGTGCGGAGACACGGTCCGCCTAATGATGCAAAAAATCAGCACAATGTCTGTGCTGCCCAGAGACATCACCTCATAGCGTCTTAGAAAAAGTGTTACTCTAGTTACCATCAATCAACAATAATCTCCTCTTGCTTGACAATCTCACGACAAGATAACAAATATATGGTCGCAGGATTAATATGAGACAATGGCAGGAATCGAGAATTATCACTTTCATTTGCCTTTGCTCGGCAACCGATGTAGAATATGGCGCTGTTATCGGTCATACTGAGGAGATGAATGAATCTGAATATTAAGGCAATAAATACGCCAGGTAGCTCACCCAATCCTAAGCATGCTAACAGGAAGTCACTTGTATTTTAATCTTATGGTCTCACCACCCCAAATGCCAGTCCCATTGAAACAGATGTATACTGCCAACATTCTGAGGGCCGATTTCACCACCTCCGTCCCTAGCTACACTCCAATGTGACACACCATAATAAGGCATAAGCTGTCCTGTTTAAAAAACAGCTGCGATAATGGTATGCTCACCAATTAGATATTGATCAAGACCTCCATATGTGGTAAAAGATTCAATTCGCCCAGATCTCCCTTAATATTCTTGCGCCCATTTCCAGAATAGACACAAATCCTTCTCACCTCCTGTGTCCATCCGAAAATCTCACATAACAGTTATACCTCATATCACAGATAGAGAAAACAGTGTCCGCTTACAATTTATCAACAGAATTACAACATTCCCTGTATTTTTCTTAATTCACCAGACACGGAAGCAACCATTTATAGCAGCAATTTGGGTAGGGACTCTCGAGTCAGTAGCCACCCCCCTTGGATTTCGCCTCATTTAGGGTGGTGAGACCATAATATATTCTCTGAAACACCAGCTTTTAACTAACTATATTGATGAATAAGTGAATGAGCGAACGTGTTGTATTTTTAACGTACCGGATTAAAAATAATGGTAGTCTAGCCAAGCTTTATGTGCAATTAGTGTAAATGTAGAATGGGCAAAATATTAATTTTGTTCATAATGCAATTTTATTTTTGAAGTCTTTTTGATTGGATTTAAAAGGATTAATTTTGAATCTGGGCATCGTCATTGTCACTAAAAAGTGTAACAAATGAAATGTCAATCTCAATTGAGTGACGTGACAGAAATACATTATAACATTATAATACTAACATACCTTCTGACTACAGTGAATACATTTGTAAATGTATCACTTTGTTATAGTCTCAGACGCTTTTATTCCTTCACTCACTTTTATTCCTTCAATTCTTAAAACACTAGAAAAAGGAGTCCAAGGCCCGGCTTTAGTCTGTTTGAGTGCTAAAGACAAAACATCAGTGCATAGGTCTTCCTCATGGGCCATAATCCTAAATATCAAGGATAAAATTAAGGAAAGAACCAAAGAGACAAGTTAAAATATATCTTCAATGTGTATTCCTTCAAACCACCATCGCTGGTGCTGGCCAACATTAATTCAATACTTGCCTACGATGCACCTCGTACAAATGATGTAGGCCTACCCACGATGGCCCAACACTAATCCTTCACTGGTTTTGCTGTATACTTTGCGCAAATACGTGGCATTCACCCAATGCTGTTTCAATTTTGACCCACCCGGCGCCATAAACACCAATTAAGACGATGCATTGGCCCAATGCTGATGTAATGCTGGGCCACCGTCTGCGACGTTGGGCCAACAAATATTTTTCAATCAAAACCTTTTAAGCTCTTCACCACAAATATATTCCTGAATATTTTTTTCTGAACACTTGGTGAAGACTAAAGTACTTAACCAAAGGACCTGACATGTTATATTGCACATGTTGATATAGTCGAGACTCCATTCTGGTAATCTGAAATTCATGCGGACATCAAGAGTAAAATTAGGAGACAGCATCATTCTTGTAGGAAATTTTGCGTAGGTTCCAGAAATCACTGTCTCCAAGCTGAAATATTGTCCGCTCGTAGTCAAATTAACCATATTCAAAATGGCCGCCAAGAGGTTATCGTAGCAAAATATAATCTTAATAAACGGCCTAAAATTCCATTCAAACCCTCTAATATTACAAATCTATGGATGCACAAATCATTGCTGGCATTACTTTTGCTTTATTGCTCATGTTAGTTGTCAAAATTCAAAATGGCCGACAAAATGGCTACCAAATGGTCTTTCTATCATAACCTGTGTATTAGCTCAGCGGATTTGATTAATATTTTGGGAGAATCGTTCTCATCGTGTTTAAAGCACCAAATTTGTTACAGTAGGGACTAGAGTAACTATACTCATCCATATTGGAAGCAGAACCACCTTGTAGCTGTACTGCATGAGCTTCGTTCAGGGCATTTTCAATCCCCCTTATTTTTTTCAATCAATCTAAGTTATTATTTTTTTGCTCAATCACCCCTTTTTTGCCAAATTATTATACAAAGTGCACTGACCTGGCTTGAATACACAAACAAAAATCTTTGGGACGTCGAATCACCCACGGCAGCAACAAAATATGGACTCGCTATTATGTTTAAACACTCAAAACAACCAAATTTTGAAAAATAATCTGTTTTTATTTGGCTATTTTTTTAAATACGCTAGACATTTTTCCAGTATTTTACAAAAAAAAGTAAAGAATTAAAACATTACCTAGATAAAAAACTAACAATTTTTTTTAGATCTATGAAATTAGTGGCTGTACAAATGAGCATGAATTAAACATCTTAAATATTTTTGTTGAGCCTTATACCGATAGGTTTGGGAATATAATGTGACACACGTGTTAATGTAGTGAAGTACAGCTAAGCGCTTCAAAGCATCAGCAGTTGTTGCTGTTGTGCAGTAGTCATGTATTAAAGGGTCAGATTCTTATTATAAAACTTTGATTCAACTATCTCATCGCACAATGAAGTTTGCTCAACTCATTATCTTGCTGTATTATTGACAAGACCAGAAGCAATATGTAGAAGCGTATGTGCCTCAGATAAATTTAGAAAAATTAGTGAAGAACCAGAAAAACTGAGATACCATTTCACTATGGTCATTCCATTCTACTTTATGTTTTTTATGATCTTGGTACGTTTGATTGTACTCAGCATGTAGATCGGGGGAATATTGTTACACACTAATAGTTACAATTTTAGTGATACGTAATGGCAAGCACATTTCCCACCTGCAAAAAATATTAAAACGTGTCGAAGAGTGACGGCTCAGTAAAAAGTGGAACAGCTGATGGGGTAAAGTGGGACATTTTCATATATCTCCTTAGATACATCGATACTAGAAATAAAGGGTATTGTAAAGAGGTGTAAAAGATTAAAACAGTGTACGAACACATTTACACAATGAATATCCAGTTGATGAAGAAGTGCTGGAATCGTATGTGGAGAAGTGGGACACTTACGAAGAGAAAAGTTTACCCGATGCCTAACACTACTTATTGCCCCAGTCCTCCCTGTGTCTCCTAAATTTATAATACATTCACTTACCCAATAATCTCTACCATATAATTATAGTGGAAAAAATTGAAATATACATACAGATGAAGAAGGTAGGGAGGGTGATCTGAACACAATAAATATGATATACTAGTCTATACAGTCATATTAAACTTGCTTTATATCACTATACTCTACTAGTGTTTGTAATCTCATTCTGGAAGACGATGCTACAAATGAAGATGAACAGTTGTATCCCGCGTCTGATTCAAAGATAAGCCCCAGACACAAACCTGGTCAAACTTTTCACTTAAAATTCCTTGATCACTTCAAATTCCTTTGGGTAATGATCTAAAATCTAGTTTTTAAGATAATCATATATATCTAAAAGGCAGTTGTTTCAAAAAAATAGAATGAAAATATTTGACAGTATTTGGTACTGTATATGATGATGACCTCTTTGCAAAGTCGCGCTTGACTTTTGGCAATGTCAATGCGGTTGACCTGCTATTACAATTATGTACATTTTTAGGGAAACACAAGCTTTCTAAACATCCAGGTGATCTGTTATTTATGTATTTATAATTGAAAAATTCAACTGCTGCAAGCGAAACAGATCAACAATTTTCAAAATTTGAAATCGTTTAAATATTGGAGAAACATGTGCACCAAATTTACTAAGTGTCATAATGCGAATAACATTTTCTGTAATAAAACAATATTTCCAGTTTTTATCCCCACCATTATAAAAAGTAGGTAATATGCGGTATGCCAAGAGCATTAGAAAATAACATAAATACATTTAATGGAAATACAGACTTCATTTTATTAATTACACAGATGGCCCGTGAACAATTTTACATGCGATTTTATTAATGTGTGGATCCTATCCTAAATGATTATTAAGAGTTAGTCCTATAAAAGTATTATTTTATATTTTTATATCAGGAATGGCAACATTTCGGTGAGGCTGGTGGAACACCATAGACCTTTTTTTTACTGAAATTGAGTGATAATTTATTTAGTTTTAACCACAGAGACACTTTACGTAATTCGCTATTGATCAAAGTAACGTTTAAGATGTTATATTTACATAAACATTCTATTTTTGTATAGACCTGACACCAAAATGGAGATATCGTCCATTATGTGAAATATCATTAAAGCTATGACACATCGTTAAAATAAATAATGTATCGTTTAATATTAAGAGCTGACTTTATGACCAGAAACAGTTTATTTGTACTCGTTATTCTATTGTTTTAATAAAGCTGATCTATAGATCTATAGTACGTGGCCTGTTTTGCATGATATACCAAGCCGTGGTATGCTAGGATCAGGGTGAAAGAAGTCCTAGTGCATCCGTATATGTATAAAACAGTGAAGTCCTTTTCTAAATATATTTTATGACTGGGATCTATATACAGGATAATATGAATGCGGTTGAATAGAGATGATGGGATGAGGATCAGCACCGTGCTGACCGTAGGCCTACTACTATCCTGGTGTCGCCTGTGACCTCTGGATGAGGATCAGCACCGTGCTGACCGTAGGCCTACTACTATCCTGGTATCCTCTGTGACCTCTGGATGAGGATCAGCACCGTGCTGACCGTAGGCCTACTACTATCCTGGTATCCTCTGTGACCTCTGGATGAGGATCAGCACCGTGCTAACCGTAGGCCTACTACTATCCTGGTATCCTCTGTGACCTCTGGATGAGGATCAGCACCGTGCTGACCGTAGGCCTACTACTATCCTGGTATCCTCTGTGACCTCTGGATGAGGATCAGCACCGTGCTGACCGTAGGCCTACTACTATCCTGGTGTCGCCTGTGACCTCTGGATGAGGATCAGCACCGTGCTGACCGTAGGCCTACTACTATCCTGGTATCCTCTGTGACCTCTGGATGAGGATCAGCACCGTGCTGACCGTAGGCCTACTACTATCCTGGTGTCGCCTGTGACCTCTGGATGAGGATCAGCACCGTGCTGACCGTAGGCCTACTACTATCCTGGTGTCGCCTGTGACCTCTGGATGAGGATCAGCACCGTGCTGACCGTAGGCCTACTACTATCCTGGTGTCGCCTGTGACCTCTGGATGAGGATCAGCACCGTGCTGACCGTAGGCCTACTACTATCCTGGTGTCGCCTGTGACCTCTGGATGAGGATCAGCACCGTGCTGACCGTAGGCCTTCTACTATCCTGGTATCCTCTGAGACCTCTGGATGAGGATCAGCACCGTGCTAACCGTAGGCCTACTACTATCCTGGTATCCTCTGTGACCTCTGGATGAGGATCAGCACCGTGCTAACCGTAGGCCTACTACTATCCTGGTGTCGCCTGTGACCTCTGGATGAGGATCAGCACCGTGCTGACCGTAGGCCTACTACTATCCTGGTATCCTCTGTGACCTCTGGATGAGGATCAGCACCGTGCTGACCGTAGGCCTACTACTATCCTGGTATCCTCTGTGACCTCTGGATGAGGATCAGCACCGTGCTGACCGTAGGCCTACTACTATCCTGGTGTCGCCTGTGACCTCTGGATGAGGATCAGCACCGTGCTAACCGTAGGCCTACTACTATCCTGGTATCCTCTGTGACCTCTAGATGAGGATCAGCACCGTGCTGACCGTAGGCCTACTACTATCCTGGTGTCGCCTGTGACCTCTGGATGAGGATCAGCACCGTGCTGACCGTAGGCCTACTACTATCCTGGTATCCTCTGTGACCTCTGGATGAGGATCAGCACCGTGCTGACCGTAGGCCTACTACTATCCTGGTGTCGCCTGTGACCTCTGGATGAGGATCAGCACCGTGCTGACCGTAGGCCTACTACTATCCTGGTGTCGCCTGTGACCTCTGGTGTGGCTTCCCCTTCCCTAACTTATTCAATATTAGAGCAATCTTTGTCAATTTTAACTTTAGTGTCACAACAAAGTGTTTGATGACATTTTCCCTTATAGTTTTTATAAACAATCCCTCTCTTATGTGGTAATGGTTGACACTCTTTGGAAATTTGATTAAATAAATATTTGATTTTCATTTTAGTTCCACAAAATACGCGTGCCTAAGGATTGTTATTAGATTAATAGCATACACATTACCAATAATAGTGGTGTGGATTTAATACAAAACGGGAAATTACGTGACAATTCACGTGTTTTATTAAGCCAACACGATCCTCTTGAATTATACCAAATTGCCTAGTCATTGCTTGACTCTCTCATTTTGTATTAAAATATGTCCAATTACAGGGGAATATCCAGACTATTATTTGTCATCCCATCTTATCGAAGCAGTGTTTGTTTTCCAGGGAAGTTTTGCGGGCGAAACAAGTTCTAGCCATTTTTGAAAAGAAACGCTGTTATTATTGAACTATTTGATTACATAAATTTATATACTTTTATATAATATGAAACGTATACATACAATTTATGTTATTTTATGTTGGAAGATTAAATCACAGATGACGCTTTGTTTTTTTTGTCTGTACAGTCAATTATCGTAATTAAAGTAAGCAATTAGCGCTTTTGTGCTGAAAGAATGTCATCATAATGTATTGGGGAATATTAAATATAGATGTATTGATGGAAATGGGTTGTCTGTATCACTTTTTTTGAGCAGCATTTTTATTTTTCTACGTTTTTATTAATTCACGACTCTAATGTCAACAGAGACTAATCATCAGACATTACTCTTACCATAATATGCATTTACCATGTGTGTCATGTTCTGAGGAGGGTGATATGTGCCCTGGGTGTGACATAGGCCTTCACAGCACATTACACTGTGATCATCTTTATCATAGACCAGGTGATATGTGCCCTGGGTGAGATATAGACCTTCACAGCACATTACACTGTGGTTACCTTCACCATACACCAAGTGATATGTGCCCTGGGTGTGATATAGACCTTCACAGCACATTACACTGTGGTCATCTTAATGATACACCAGGTGATATGTGCCCTGGGTGTGATATAGACCTTCACAACACATTACACTGTGGTCATCTTAATGATACACCAGGTGATATGTGCCCTGGGTGTGATATAGACCTTCACAGAACATTACACTGTGATCATCTTCATCATACACCAGGTGATATGTGCCCTGGGTGTGATATAGACCTTCACAGCACATTACACTGTGGTTATCTTCATCATACACCAGGTGATATGTGCCCTGGGTGCGATATAGACCTTCACAGAACATTACACTGTGATCATCTTCATCATACACCAGGTGATATGTGCCCTGGGTGTGATATAGAACTTCACAGCACATTACAGTCTGGTCATCTTCATCATTCAGCATTAAAAGACTGATAAAGTCCTGCTCGCGTCCTATAATGGATAAATAGATATTGACGACGGGAAGTCTATACTGACTTATGCGCCATTAGAATGAACAGTTTACATTATCTCATTATGTTATGCAGGGTTTAATATAATATAATAGAATAGATAATGATATAAAATATATGAGAAAGAGAATAGACTATGCAGTGTATATCCATACCCACAAAAGATGGTGATTTTATTTGGCATGTACCTATATCCCACTGTCTGATGTTATTAATACACCGGCTGTTTGTTAGGAATACATAATACTGCTCTTCAAAGCCAAAAGACAGTTAATGCTTATTTGAGACGTAAGCAGTTATTGCTTTTTGGGTTTTCATGACAGAATAAGAGGTTCTAGTTATGGCTGGGTCAGACGTGTCATATTGATTCTTCAGAAACTGGCGAATAGCATCTCTAGAGAACCCAATTAACTCTGTTGTCTCCACGTAAAACACCTGCTGGTGACGCACACGGCAAAGACAACCTTGACGCTCCAACGTATCACAAGTCACCAATCTCTATGCAAATTATCAAGCTATGTAGGCTACCTATGATTGAAAAAATGATTTTTCAACTTATATGTGCCTTGATCGCGGAAGTTGGGTAACTAATTTGTGATGTAGTGAATATCCACTTATTCACTAAATATAGGTAGCTTAGGGACAAATTTCACCAATATATTTACATGCCGAACAAAAGTGTCAAATTTGGCAGGGTGTTAGATAAAAAGTTAATATACTTGGCATAATTTATAGTAATTACTATCACAGATGTGTATATTTATTCACAAAAAGGCGTAAATAAATAGTTAATTCAAGCAGTAAATCTATAACAATGCATTTCTGGCATTTCCACTTGAACAGCTCGGTACATATAAGACTGGTCTTTGCACATTTACATTTGCTGCAGCCACGTTCAGATTTTTAGGTACATGCTTCTGTTTGCGTCATTCAGACAGGTTTCCAAAGGCTGCCTGGGCGGGGGCCCATGGTGCAGTAATTAATATAAAGCTGCCTGCTTTAAAAGTGGATCGTGGGCTCGAACCCCACTCTAGCCTTTAAGTTTCAAAATGTTTCTTCCCCGCCACTCGTGAAGATTCAATATTGTGGGGGATCTCCGTGAGGTAGCGTGCTCGGCCTCAGACCACCAGGGCTCGAATTTTGAATCATGTGTCTGGAGGGCAATGTCATCTCATTCATCTCATCATCCTCAGGAGGTTTTCCTGGTAGCACAGTAGCATTAAGCACCAGAACACTAGGAACCTGAATTTTTAATCAGACAGCTGACATTTTCAGGGATAGAAGATCTGAGAGGTTATAAATTCATTGTAATGTGTTTTTTTTTATTAAAAAGTTATGTTAACACTTTTTTTTTTGAAATTTTGGCGAATTTATGGCACTAAAATGCATCAGCAGTGATCAACAATAGATTAGTGCATCTTGAAACAAATGGTAGGGCTACAATGATAACATTTCAGAGTGACTGTACATTATAGATCTAAACAAATTGTAACATATCTCAACTAGAACCAATACCATAATATTTTAAAGGAAGGATGCATATTTTTACAAGCATATATACATTCCTGATAACTTTGCGATATAATTTGGAAAAATTTAAAGGAGACTAGCAGCAACTGATTGTACCAGATTATTTATTCACTATCACTATCAAGCGGACATACATTAGTGCAATTTTGTCCAATAGGCTTCATGTCAAGCACATGACCGACCAGACCAGCTTTACGACAGGAACACTGTTTTTCACAATCAGTTTTACATCATATGACACCATAATGTAGGACAGAATCAGGTGCAGCTGTGTAGATTGGGCTTAGGATATCATCATTAAATACATTCGGCCCGTGCCCAGGATTTTTGAGGGGGGAGACGAATTTCGGATTGCTGGAGTATTCTCGAAATAAGTTAATTAGATCACCCATAAAATACTGTTTAAATCGATATTTGGTGTGGCAAAATAATCGTTTCTTATAAGAAGCAGGTTATTAGAATAGAGGGGTCAAAGAAAAGAAGGTTGGCTACAAGTCACAGGCATTTGAAGTTCAAAGAGAATATATGGAGCTACATTTTTCCAGTTGGCCGACGACAATGCTCTGCGACCTGACATAGAGCGGTCACTATAGTCATCAAAACAAACAATAACTTTATTTCCATATGAAACATATTCATAGATGGCATCATTATATTTACAGTCTTTCCGCCACATTACATTGTGTAGCAGGTGACCTCCGTCAACAACATGGAGAGCATGTTGAAACTCACTGACATGTAGAGCATTGACGTAGGATTTCAGGGCATTTGCAAGTAGGGAGAGTCTCTCAATCTCTCAATTTGAGAGTGAGGATGCCTGGGGGGCAGTTGAAAAACTTTCGACCAGACAAAACCTTCCCGATATAAAAAAGGATTACGATAAGGCCTGTGTTAGTGAGGCCAAGCGTCAATCCCAGAGAGGTTATTTTTTTCAAACTAAAAGCAAATACATTCAGTATAACAAATATGGCAAATGATACGGAGAATCAGTGATAGGAATAAAAAGATAGAGTATCCCGTACCTCCCGTCCCATATGGTATTCCGTAGGATTAGAGACAGGGGATAGAAAAAGACATTGGACTTTGAGTCAGGCAATGGCGAGAATTACAATGTTGATTTTTCAAAACGAAAACTTGTCAATGTTTCTGAAACACTGTATGTAGGTCAATCAATAGAACTGTTCATTATACTCTTGAATATTCTGTGGCAATCGCAAGATTTCCCAGCTGGATGGAGGGAAGCAGCAGCAATCCCTTTCCATAAACCAGGAAAAGTTCAAACAGATCCTAATAACTTTCGGTCAATTGCATGCACTAGTAGCAGTACTAGATCCAGATTATGCTTAGGATTGTGATGATCCTAATTATACTGCCGTATGACAAGGAGATTTGAATCTGCTCAAGATATAGTAGCCATACTTAACCCCTACAACATTCACAAGATATAGTAGCCATACTTAACCCCTACAACATTCACACATATACATATAGTAGCCATACTTAACCCCTACAACATTCACACATATACATATAGTAGCCATACTTAACCCCTACAACATTCACACATATACATATAGTAGCCATACTTAACCCCTACAACATTCACACATATACATATAGTAGCCATACTTAACCCCTACAACATTCACACATATACATATAGTAGCCATACTTAACCCCTACAACATTCACACATATACATATAGTAGCCATACTTAACCCCTACAACATTCACACATATACATATAGTAGCCATACTTAACCCCTACAACATTCACACATATACATATAGTAGCCATACTTAACCCCTACAACATTCACACATATACATATAGTAGCCATACCTAACCCCTACAACATTCACACATATACATATAGTAGCCATACTTAACTCCTACAACATTCACACATATACATATAGTAGCCATACTTAACCCCTACAACATTCACACATATACATATAGTAGCCATACTTAACCCCTACAACATTCACACATATACATATAGTAGCCATACTTAACCCCTACAACATTCACACATATACATATAGCAGCCATACTTAACCCCTACAACATTCACACAAATACATATAGTAGCCATACTTAACCCCTACAACATTCACACATATACATATAGTAGCCATACTTAACCCCTACAACATTCACACATATACATATAGTAGCCATACTTAACCCCTACAACATTCACACATATACATATAGTAGCCATACTTAACCCCTACAACATTCACACATATACATATAGTAGCCATACCTAACCCCTACAACATTCACACATATACATATAGTAGCCATACTTAACCCCTACAACATTCACACATATACATATAGTAGCCATACTTAACCCCTACAACATTCACACATATACATATAGTAGCCATACTTAACCCCTACAACATTCACACATATACATATATGTAAATATGCATATGTTTACTGTACTGCTGTTTAGTTGCATAAAGCTAGTACATCATTTATGTCAATGATGACACGTGTTTTAAACAAATAGGCCTACCATGGATATACCTAAAATACAGATCGCTATTGTGTTCTCTATTGCATACAATCTCTTTCACTATTAAATAATATTAGGAAAATAATTACATTCTCAGTAAGTGCACAAATCTAATGACATAATAGGACTTCATATACAGTATGTGCTGATATTATCATGATGATCGAAATTACAACAAATGTTGAATATACCATAACATATTTTAGCCCTCCACAGTTATTATCAGACAAATAATGGATCTTTGTCTTAAAAATCGTTTAGGCTAAATGTAAATTGTAGTAAATGATAAATTTGCAGTCAGTATGGTCAGTACACTACATTTATCTGTCGTAAAATAATGATATGTGTGGGGGGTTCTATCAGCAGCATCAGCAGGGTTTGAACTTTGGGCGCATGCATGACTGCCAATCATCCACGTCCCCCTCTCTATGTTTATGTATTCAACGAAAGCTGCAATTCAATTATTGATAGCTTCATTATACATTTTAAGCAAAATATGTGTGCAGCTACTTAAAATTTTAGACCATCATATTTGATGATATATATATCAACTCAATAATTTTACTATGTCATTTGTATTGGTCATTGAGTGTATACTACTACTATGTGGCATCGCTGCCGAAAGATTGAAACTGCTTGATACCAAGTTTAACATTTGCGAAAATACCATAAGTATTGATAGTTAATGAGACCCTCGTCGTGGGTGGGTTATGAGTTAATGAGACCCCTGATCGCGGGTAGGTCGTGAGTTAATGAGATCCCTGATCGTGGGTGGGTCGTGAGTTATTGAGACCCCTGATCGTGGGTGGGTCGTGAGTTAATGAGACCCCTGATCGTGGGTGGGTCGTGAGTTAATGAGACCCCTGATCGTGGGTGGGTCGTGAGTTATTGAGCCCCCTGATCGTGGGTGGGTCGTGAGTTAATGAGACCCCTGATCGTGGGTGGGTCGTGAGTTAATGAGACCCCTGATCGTGGGTGGGTCGTGAGTTGATGAGACCCCTGATCGTGGGTGGGTCGTGAGAAAACAAATACCACGTGGACGTATGTTAAGATCGCCATTGAAACACACATTAAGCGCAGGATGATCCAAAAATATCAGACTCTTGGGAATACTATTCCCATATTATAAAGATAAGATAAATTATCTCCGGGGAATTATAGGGGTTTTAGCTTAGCATATCAGTATTTTCTTGTGCTGATCATTTTCTTACTGGTTTATTAATTTGAAGGTCATTCAATTTTGTAAAAGTTATATTATTCTGCTACAAAACCAAACTAAATTCAGATAAAGGTTATACGGCCATGTATGACGTCTTCGGCTTTATCGTGTTTATACACATGTAGATAAATTGCATGTGTTGACCTCAAAAAACATTCGATAAAGTCTGTCGGTCCCGACAAATAAATGAGAGACATTTGAAATATTTCATTAATTTAGTTTTATATTTGTATAGTAATTGTTGACAAACTACCATAAAATATCATCTTCTCTATTCTTCCCCATTTTCTCTTTTATATTTGTACATCCCTTGATGACCCATATCGTGCCAAAACACAGTATTGATTATAGTACTTCTCCCTAATGACGCGTCATAGAAGCTCTATAGAGATACATATTGCTATACAATCTTATTTGTGTTTCAATACGTGGCATGTTTACATGTTTAACATCACTATATATGAGCTTAATTAACAACATAAGTTTTTTTTTTATCTTAGTCAAATTATCTGTGCAAATTAAAAATCATCACACAACTGTCATACACATCGTCTAGGTGGCTGTTAGTACGTTAACAACTTAATACTTCTGTGAAAAACATACACGCTATCATGTTATTATTCCGTCGGTCAGTGCAGATGGTATAATTGTAAACGCCATGCGCCTAACGCTCTTCGAGAAAAATGAATGCCGCATGACATTAAAATTAACGATTGCCATTTGATCCCTCTGATATCAGAGCTTAGATACTAAGTAGTGGTATAAGAGTGACATATGGCAGATAACACCGCTAAAGTCAAAAGGCGGTAACTGCGTACTTCCAAAGTAAGCAGTTACTGCATTTTGGCCTTGCAGGCACATCTAACTTTCTGTGCCGTGAAGGTTACCATGTGGTTATCAGGTTATGACTGACTGGTTCATTACTGGTCCATGACAAATTAATGTCAACGACCAAGGTCAAACTGTCTGCTGCTTAGATCTATGTGACATCAGCTACTGAAAACCAGGTCCCCACTTCACCCATCTCGCCTTGTGCGGCTCGTTAAACCTGAAAGGACATCGGTCAACAGATAGTAGACAGCCACTTTAGAATATTATATTATCCTACGAGTCGCTTTACAAGTTGTCATCCTTATCATATTTCTCAAATCAAATCTAGCAGGTCTCAGTTCTGAAGTGTTGGACATTTATTAGAAATATAGTGACAATGTAAAATACGCCAACTATTTCAAAGATTTGATAAACGAATAGACCTACCAGTTATTATTTTAGATGCACATTTTCATTTTTCTGGGTATTAGCATAGGGTATAATTATCAAACTATTTAAATGTAATGATATTAGTACATTTTACAAACAATTAATGACTTACTTATTAGGTTAGAATCAAACTACACTGCCCGCCGTAGACACTGCTACTTCGCATGTTAAAATTTGCAGATGGGTGACGTCATATGTCCCCCACTCTCAATTTCAAGTATTGTAGTAAGCGTGTGATTGGCCGGCTGTCTTGCTAAAAGTACCCTGATCGGCTGGCGAAAATATTATGGAGGGGAGGAGTGGGTGTAGACAGACACCTGTGTGGAGCCCAGGAAACACGAGGACTTGACCCAATGTTGTTTCAATATTGGCCCCCCCACCTACGGCTCTGGACCAATATTGAAACAGCATTGGGTCAAGTCCTCGTGTTTCCTGAGAGAGCTGTCTACATTTTGATACACGCGTGCCGTCTGTGTCTGGTTGGAACAGGCTGCACCGTGCTCTGTGTAGAAAACACACATACAAAACCCCTACACAGAAACTGAGGAAATCACAGTCAATATCCTTAGCTCAGTCCGATGATCAAGAGATGATATACTTACTGGCCCGGGACGCCTAGCTACACGGCCACAATTGCTGAATCCGATGTATGTGGATTTTGAGGTAGATCATCTGATCTTTCTTAGCATCTCAGCAGCTATTTCTTATTATGCGCTGGATATTGTGGGCTTTGGGTTCAGACGCTGAACATGACACCACAGCTGTGGCGTATTCCACATCATTATTTCCACCTGTAAGCTTTGGCTTGACAAGGGGAAATACCGGGTCTTCTAGTACATGTAATACATCACATCTTAGGGATCGATTTTAGACATTAGAATCTGACTTCTACAGATGTCAAATTTTGATGTCTAAAATCGATCCCCGCACTGGAAGAGTTAATGTTGAGGCGGTGTCAAGCGAAATTAGGCATGGGGTAGGTATTAGGCATGGCCTCAATTCCTACTCATTGCGCATGACTGTGTGTAACGCCTACGGATGATCATGCAGCGATTTTTTTTACATTTATGTAATTTTATATTTCCATTAAATATGTTGTCAAAGATGCCGTAAGCTCAAATATCTATCAATGTTGTATATTAGAGATATGCTGATCAAGGGGTTTTAGTATATGTAATTAAACTGTGCAGTCTTATAATAATAATAGTGATGACAAATTATAGTCAGATTCACATTAAATTCATCAACCAGGATTAATGAATTTCGCGGATTTCTCGGTCAATTCTCAACCAATTTTCATGAAATTTCACACACACTATTTTCCATTCATGTCGTAACTACCCTGAAAATTTCGCGAAGTTTTGATAAGTATTGTAGAAGTTAGACCATTTGACATGTAATAAAATTCTGAGACGAAGCTAATGGCTTTGTAGAGGGCAACATTTTTATTTATTTACTACATGTCAAATGGTCTAACTTTTAAAATACTTATCAAAACTCCGCGAAACTTTCAGGGTAGTCACGACATGAATGGAAAATAGTGTGTGTAAAATTTCATGAAAATTGATTGAGAATTGACGGGGTAATCGGCAAAATTCATCCACCACGGTGAATGTGAATCGTGGTATAATAGTAATTACGCAATCCATAAACATGTAAGGTATGTATATGTAAACTTAAATTATATCGGAATTAATAACAAAAAAAATAATATTTTAAGTAGGCTTCATAAAGGATATTACGCCTAGCATTAGTATTACCCTAGCATATGTACTAATGTGGTCAACTGTGTTGCTTGACAACGCCTGGTCAGAGGCCTGCGAAATTAGGCATCACCTTGCTGACACCCTACTGTGCACGCGTTGGCCTTGGTGCGTCATCAGGCTGATGCTTAATTTTGTGGATGTCGGCGGTATTGACACACAGTGGAACAGTATCACTTAGATCAGTATTTCATTACATCACATCTATTAATTTATAGAAAGAACTGCCAATTGAAAAAGTAACACGACACGGCCTTATTCAAATAAAATATTGGTTAATTTTCATCAGATATAACATGATTATCAACTGTCAAGTTCATAATTATGGCATTATACTTATAACATGTGGAAAACACAAAACGATGCAATGATAGTGAAAAGTATGTAATAAAACTTAATTAAAATATTATGTTAACACCTTCATAAAACTGTTAGAGCTTTAATAGAATAAACTAAAACCTGAACCGCCTGCAGAAAACAACATGGAACTAAAATTATGATAATAATGAACAGACTCGACCAGTTCTGTCGGTCAAATTTTAAGAAACCATTAAAAAACCCATTGTAATGCAGTGAAATTTCTGAAACGAACATTCAGCACTCCTTCAAGTATTTAGAATAGAAAAAAATCAATTTTCACATCATCTTAGGTTATTTGTAAAATATATTTAAGAATAACCTAATATGCTGCAACGGTTGATCTAGCGCCAAGGTGTACCTAGAGTTTAAAAAAGTAAAAATAGTGATTTAAGTCTACTATTAAAAAGTAGATGATTTGGATTTACGAATCTACTGTTTTGGCTCCTTCTCCTTGACTTCGTTGAACTACTGCGCCTGGCCCAATAAAATATCTTTGTAATCTCACGCTGAACCCTCTTTCCAACAGTGTGACGTGGGAATCAGCTAAATTCCTATTAATCTGAAAAAACTCCGTATTATTCCCGCGTGAGTATTATCATGATAGCAAATTTTGTATCCAATTATATATATATGAAACCTTTAACAACAGATATATTTTTATGGCAACTATAAATCTTTATTTTTTTAATAAATAGATGGAAAATAAATATATGGATGATTTAAAAAATAACGTACATTATAAACATGTCAGTTAAGTTGTGGTGAATGATACTAAATGATAGTCACACCACTTTAGGTATTACGGTTATCAACACTTCGCAAATCCAAGGTGTTTGTATTTTCTTGTGGCGACAGGGATCGGTCGGAACTAAGAGTACATCTCGTGAAATAAAAAAGATAAATTAGAAAAATTATTCATTAGAATTGAAAAAATATTAATGATTATATTTTATTGTAACAAATAGATTATTAGCATCATTATATACGGGACGTTAAAATTTTGAATGAACGCCTCTTGGAACTAGATGGTCAATCAGGGGCGACAAGCAGTAGACAATGCGATCACACCTTTTTTAGTGTGACTTAATAGCTACACCACCCCCCTTTCAGGACAATAGATTGTACGGCTACTTGCCGCAGCCAATCACTAAAACAACGTCATGTATCGCCCGTCTAAAGATTAAAGGGAAAAGTTTTTTTACGCTGCTCCTTGCCACGGATGCTTTATTGAAGTTACTTATTTACACAATTATCTGAATCATTAGATAACGAGAAATTTCACCATAATTATTATATTTTATATAAAGTCAGTGACGTGTTAGTTTAATAGATGCGCTATCAAGTCAAATGAAAAATTTATGACAACAATTATTTATGATATGTTAACCATTTTAGGAATGCTCCTAGTTGATATATTAAACATGACCTGACAGTGATCAAATTAGGAATGCACTTGATTGACGCATGACTTGACAAAATTAGGAATGCACCTCATTGATCAATACACTAATCATGACATGACAGTGGTAAAATTAGAAATGCACCTCATTGATCAATACACTAATCATGACTCGACAGTGTCAAAATTAGGAATGCACCTCATTGATCAATACACTAAGCATGATCTGACAGTGGTAAAATTAGGAATGCACCTGATTGATAAATACACTAAGCATGACCTGACAGTGGTAAAATTAGCTTTCAAAATTGCTGACTCCACACAGAAATAAACATTTTGTTGAATGTTTATTTAAATAAAAAGTAGATAACATCAATAATTTAGAAAATGTAAATGTGTTATCACAGCATGTCATTAAAGCGGTCGTGAACTATAATTGGAATAACTGTCATTTAATTACTATTGTCATATTGAATTAGTAATGGTAAAACTAAATATCCATGTTAAAATGGTACATGAAGCTAACACTTTTATGTTTGTAGATAGTTACTGCTATTCAAACTTCAACGCTAGGGCCCAAACAATATCCTCCTTAGATGAATAAAATCACTTTCATTGAATATGGAAATATATAAATATTTTTTCTTTGTTAGTACTGTTCTCCTTTAGATAAAACATGCCATATTGATAACACTCTTTATATGATACAACACCCTGGTAGCCATTAAAATTTAGAAAAACAGACATCAAATATGCGTTTGACAGAAAAAAAACATAACATGTTGAAAACTGTTTAAGGGTTATTTAATATTTTTATTTCTATATTAAATTAGGGTGATATTATAATTATGTCATTCTTCAATATATAACACGTCTATTATCTGCAAACAACGATTGCATCAATAGCGATATATTCTAGAATCTGCCATAGTAATTAGAGTGTTGAAATGTATACTGGTAATTCTTATAGATGCATGAATGTTTCCCAACAAGATTGTTGGCTCAGGAAGTAACTCCTTCTCCATCTGCTTGAAATCGTGGCATAGTCTTTGACAGTGCTTTAATTTTTAAAGAGTCATATATCTGGTATATCTCGCGCTTGCTACTATCATATATGTGTCATGCGTAGAATAACGCGCTTTTTAACACCATCTGTTTCTAAAACAATTGCAACTAATTTGATAGGTAGCAAGCTGGACTATTGTAACTATTGTAACTATTGTCCTGTTCAACGTCACTGAAAAGGAGATATCAAAGTTGCAGGGTGTACCATGTACAGAATTGTTTTCGCGCGGGTTCTAACAAAATCTCCACGTTTTTGTCACATAACTCCTCTCTTAAAATCTTTGCACTGGTTACCTCTTCGTTACAGGATCAAATTTAAATTGTGTTCCCTGACCTACCAGGCTCTGACCAATGGACAAACAGTATATATTCGAAACATGCTTCAGCCATTGCGAACGGTACGGACACTTCGTTCCAGTGATCAGCTGAATGTTCCACGGGTCAGAACCGCGGTAGACAGCAGGGCCTTTTCTGTTGCTGCACCTAGACTTTGGAATGACCTTTGGAAATTCGCCCCGTAAAAAACACAAATTAGTTTTCGAAAAAAAAAAAAAAAATGTCGCGCCTCTGAGCTCGGATCACCAAAGATTTGAGCGCTATTGAAGTTTTATTATTATTATTATATATATATTTGGTATTATCTTCATCATATTTATTACGTTTATTTGATCTGTCAGAAGCAAAGAATAATTGGGAGTTACATAGATCTAAACACACGCCACTTTTCAAATTATATTTTCTGATTATTATTATATTCGATTATTCAAGCATCATAGATAACTATTATTCAACCGTGTGTGTGATCGCTCAATCATGTCATGAGAAAAAAATGCCTTCACTTTAATCTGTCATAGATTATGAAATAGAGATTCTATGCTTCAGTGAATATTATATATACCTGTATATGGGGACCCATCCAATAACAAGGATCAAACGATTGGTCTGGATGAAGTCATTAAATCAGTTATAGTCAGGGACTCTAGTTCATATGATTAATAATATCGAAAGGATTATTCATTCAGCTATTCGTAAGGACAGTGTTAGTTACGCATGACATACAAATTTATGCTATACAAGTGAGATTGATCACCAGTACCGTTATATATTGCAGTATACTATACGTCTGACAAGATCCAGTTTAGATAATGTGAGTATAGTATGTGTAATACAGATATATACCATGAGTTTACGTGACGCTACAAAACTTTGCCTTTTTTGCATTTCTAAATATTAACTTGCCTTGCATTACATGTCCTATACCTGGCTTGTATTGCAACGTACATTCTCATATGACGATAAGCCTATTATTACTCCCACACGTGTGAGATATTCTCATCATTGATTAGTCTGGAGCTTTATTTTTTTGAACAAGTTAAGATATCAAATAAAACCATTCTGTCATAAATATAGCATAATATATCACTTTTATACATTAGGATCTTTCACATGTTAAAGTGAAAATGATGTAAAAATTCACATGAAAATCTCAACTGGTTCCGTGAATAAATTATTCTGTGATCTAGTGATCTAGCCTTCTGCTTGTTTCTCCACCCCACAATAATAATAATCTTGATTCAACTAAATAGGAGATCATCAATGGAGACAATTATTAAATTATTAATTATCCACTTCTAAATGCAATCATGCTTTCAAAGTTAGCTACGTATAAATCTTCTGCTTCTTGTAAAAGCATACATGATTTGATACACCCAGCATGTTATTTTTTCAGACGCACTGTACATTGTATTTGATTCAGAAGGCTCAGATGCTACACATGACAGTGGTTCTCAGTTTGATATGATATCAATATATTATCATATTATGCTTACGTAGTACGACTAACTATTATACTTTACCAGTATGTGACTTCATAACTTGTTTAAAGAGTGCTTTGTGACACACATAATTTTTTTCTATGCTTGATTGTTTTCAGATGGACCACATGCCTTGTGAAAACTACCACATTCTCGCTATGCTTAACTTGTATGGCATCAGTGATTTCAATGACTCCCAGAACTGCTCTAATAACAGTGAGTTAGACGCGGGACCTGACATTGGGGACGAAGACTTCCAGTTTAATATCCAGGACATCTCACAGGCGGGCAACCAGTTCTACGCTTTCTTCTCTCCTATCATTCTTATCATAGGCTTTGTCGGCAATGCCATATCACTGAAGGTACGAATTAGATAATCAAATATACAAATATATAGATACTGTTTTAATATTGTTTTCAAGATAAATGTAAAAATGTATAATAGTGTTTTATCATAACTGATGATCATCTCTTACATACAATACATTATCATGTTGGTGTTGATTGTTTGTTTTGTTGCAGGTGTTTTTATCTAAGAATCTTCGTCGCCTGTCAGCCAGTGTGTACCTCGCAGCCTTGTCGGCCTCTGACAGCATGGTGTTACTGGTGTATGTGTTGTTAGATTGGCTGGTTAAGGGGCTACCCTACTGGCCAGGTGGGCACTCAGCACGTGTTATACATACTGCAGGAGGCTGTCACTTGTTCCTCTTTTTCTCCTATACATTCCGGTTTGTGTCAGTCTGGCTGATTGTGGTTTTCACTATAGAGAGGTTTATAGCAGTATGTAGACCTTTACATCGCCGTATTATCTGTACTAAAGCTTTTGCCAGGAGGATCATTCTAACAGTATGCCTGATGGGGGCATTGTGTAGTCTTTATAAACCTATACTCAGTGGGGTCTACCCTAAAGGTGGAGGAAATCAAACTACAGGTACAGGACATGGTCTCTCAGCACTACGAACCAATGGTAAACTAGCTTACAAAGATGATGATTACAGTTTGGATGCCATGTCGTCGCTGTTTTTGCCAAGTAACGTATCTACAGGATTTTCACATGGGGGACTTGATTCAGATGAGCTAGGACAGCAGATGGTGTGTGCAGCAAATCCTGATTACAGAAACCTTAACTTCGTTCTGGACGCCACTTACGCCATGCTGATCACTGCTGTGCCCTTCCTGGTCATCACCATGTTCAACATGATCATTATGAGAAAACTGGTGAACAGAGGCACTTTCCAGAGCCACGTGAAAATCAAATTTCGTGAAAGTCGTGTCCGTCTTGAGTTCACAGTCACTTTATTGGTGGTGTCTAGTAGTTTTATTTGCCTGAACCTGCCTTATTTTGTGGTGTGGTGTCAGCATTTTACCCGCCTTGGTTCGGCTGATCAGGGAGGAGACATGTTGACAAGCTCTAACGTCTACCATGATCAAACACGTAGTCAACTCCTGGTCACTAAAACCATCTTCAACGTGAATTACTGTATTAACTTTTTCCTGTATTGTGTCACGGGTACTTATTATCGTGGAGAGATTCGATCCATGTTTAAAATGAAACCCACTGATAACCATTATAGTTCTACGCCTCTCAGGAAGACATCCACCTCCACCAGTGTGCCCACCACATGTACATTAAGAGAGTTCTCAACAGTGTAAGACAAAAACTACTTGTCTGAAATACTGACCGGAAACAGTATTTACTAGTTTGTCCCTGCCATGTACATCATAATTGTGTTATACAGGAACTTTCACTCACTTGAAGTTGTGGATCGCGTCAGCGAGACACAATTTCAAGAGGGTAGAAATATATTACATTCTCATTAATACAATGATGGAGAATAATGTGACAGAAACTGAACGAATCCACCTCACAGAACAGTTAAATGCGCACAGGGGACTTTCCAGTTGTCCTTATCAGCATGATCTGAGGGTGACAAACATAAAGCAAATGACTGGGACCATTAGGCAATCATCTACAATAGTGTACATTACGCCTATACAAAAAAGTGGTTAATAATGTAAATAATTGTGCAATTATAATCTAAAAAAATTAAGCAGAGGGCATTATCACCAAACAACAGTTGTGTGTTACGGATGTACATCACACATGTTCTAATACACTAAATACAACTGCTTATTTCAGAAAAATATGTTTAAATGAAGTGATTTGTATCAGCTTGTTGCACCAATATTCCATTTATTTTCAATTTCCAAATCGGAGTGCTGATAATGTCAAATTCTGTGACACGTCTATATTGAACAGTTCCTGAAATATATATACTATTGACAATATACAATCACGTTATTCTTCTAGGAGTAAATAACAAAACATCAAAATGTATGGTGTATGGTTTATTAAGTAGAGTCCTTTTACAAGCTAGCTATTGATCATAATGTATTGAATTTCTTTGGGCAAAAATAGTAAATGCAAATGACATTTTAAAAAGAATCTATATCATGTCATGTATAAGCTTAACAAAACTGTTTAACCGGTTATAACATGTATAATCACTGGATTATACAGGATGTACCAAATATAAATAAGTTTGAAAATATCGTTAATGAACGTATACAAACTAAATATAAACTGTGGTCAACAGTAGTTTTTATTAACAGAAAATGTAATAATAATAGGATTTTTAAAAACAATAAAAAATAGAAAAATAAAATTGTCATTGTTCTCTAATCATAAATTACACATAGAGTGAGGCAGCTATGAAAATGTGGAGCGTATTGAGAGAAAATGTACTGTGTGTAATATATTAGGGGATGAATTTCATTATTTGTTAGAGTGCACTATTTTCAATGATGAGCCAAAATATGATTGATTTAAATTAAAAAATAAATCATCTATTATCTGATTATTGTCTGGGCCAAATTTTCGAGAATATCACAGATTAGCTACTCTTGTTAAAATAATAGTATCTTGTTTTAAAAATATTTATGTTTTATTTTGCCCATCTGCTAAAGTAATAAATCGCGCATTTAACGTCAGTATCAATTAGGAATATTTGTGATATAATGTTCACCATCAGCATTATATTTTTGTATACAAGCTCACATACCCATATATGGGTACTTTTATTGATTTATTTCTGTTATAATATGCTTTTGTACACTATAATATATCTGGGTCTTGAGAGTAATAAAGAGCTCTGAGTACATGAAGATATTAAAAAACTGATACTTTTTTTACATGGAATTTGTTTCAAATACATCTTTTTATTTTCAAATAGTAAAAAAACATTATTAAATTATAAAGTAAGCGTTGTTTACATATACAGACAGAAGTGTTAAATAAGACATTACCCGTCTTTTGGACGATTTTCGCAATTTATTTTATGATAGCTGTGAATTGTAGTATCACGGGTTGATCTTAAATCTCAGTAATGTTATGTGGCGTATTGCTTTACATCATGATATGATACTATACAGCCTTTAATAATGCACCACACATCACATTCATTTTTTATTCAATACATTATTCTAAGGTACAGTCCACATAATTTGTATTTTTTTAGATAGTTTTTTTGTATTTATAATCAAAATTTCAGCTATAGATCATGTAGATGACATTTACAGGAAAAGTGAGAAATTTATCATGGTCTGCTATGATCATAGATGGCAGAGACAAATCATATCTGAGACTCAAACATCATTATAAATGTAAATGTAAACTTATGTTCTTGATACCTTGCACCAAGCATGTTTCTGGAAGATAGTTTTTAGGCCTCAGCTAAACTTTTGGCGGATGCCTATTGTCGTCATCAGGCGCGTCCGTCCGTTCGTCCGTCCGTCTGTCCGCTACTTTTAGCACGATGACTTTTTTCGCGTTAGTGGAATGCACATTAAACTTCACATACAGGTTAATCATGACTAAAGCTTGAATAATTTCACATTTAACCTTTCTGTTACCCATGTGACTTGATTTTTTCCGACCGACAAATTTTCTCGTTAACACGATTCACTCAACATTTTTTTATGTATCGCTCCAAAATCTATAACATATCCATTTCACTAATAGCTCGGATGAATGGCGGCCAAAAGGGCAGATTATCGGCCATTATTTTTGTAATATGCGTAATATCTGGAATATCGGACCAGATAGCTAGAACATCACTAAAGAACAAAATGTGCAGTTTCAGGTAGAGATATACCATGACAAATTTCAACTTGATCAAATTCAAAATGGCCGACCTGCGACCTCTTTTGACTTCAACATGCGTGATAACTGGAAAAATGTGCCTCATAGCTAGACCATTACTATTTAACAGCAATTGCGGTTTGTGTACTGCATGCTGCTAATAACCAGTTCTCGGACAATTTCAATAATGTTGACGGGATATTGTCGAGTGTGCTCTTGTTTCAAATAATTTTCACTTTAAAACGATGATTAGAGGCTGAGGCCTATTTCGGTCGCCGACGGGCCTTGTTCTGTTTAGTTTTGACGGGAAGGGTATGTCATTTTCAAACACCGCATGATGTTCTAATATTGTTAATAAATTTATTTTTGGCCTAAATATGGGTTTTTATACTAATTTAAGTAATCAAAGTGATGTCGATTGGCAAGTAGCCTAAATCCAAAAGTAAGCAATTTGAGGTGGCCTACTAAACATGTATGCGGTCATATAGGCCCTACAATCCGCGGGTGAGCAAGCTGACACCGCCTTATGATGAGAGTTAAACGTAGGCCCAACACAATACTGCATGACTTGTATTTAACCCTTCCACTCCTACCAACTTCAACCTTATTGGATCCATAGACTCTTTGGGCACTGTGCCCCCACATGTTTAAGCACACTCAAGTGTACTGTGATAGCTCATACTTAAATCAGCCACACATCAATGGCCATAGGCCTATGTAATACTTGAAATGTAAGAGGTGCAATGGTTGCATACCTAATTTAATTACTCTGGAAGAGAACTAAAGAATATCGGTGGACATTGTGCTGACTTTTGAATATAATTATTATTAAATGCCTAATCAATCTGTTACTACTATATTTAATTTTAAAATGTCAAGATGGTAGGTTGTTGTAGATCTTCAGTGAACAATATTTATATATATATATATAATATAGTATGTGCGCGTGCTCACGACTATAACCTGATTACTATGAGTACTACTATTAGGCTTTATTGATGTTCACATGAACCACAGCGAGCACCAGATATTTAATGTTGTCCCGCCGTCTGCGATACCGGCCCAACATTAACCCAATACTGGGTCATTCAACATCTTGTGTTTGCTGGGTGACCACCATGGACATTAATTGAGGTGGAGCAAAGTACATTAAAATGGTTCAATGCTGGTCCACTGTCTGGGAGCTGGACCACCATTAAACCAACATTCTATCAATATAATTTTATCCGTAATTAAAAGTGTACATAATTCATTGTATGTGATTATATACACGTGTCGCTCGATCTCGAACTTGGGAGAAAACTGTTGTATTTATATTTGTATAGTTCGTGTATGTTTTATTTTGGAAGCTAAGTATAATTAATTGTCTATATAACTATGTTCAATTATAAGCAGCTGGTCTGACGTTTTTTTACATTAATCATTGAGTAGTAGGGCCTTTATGATATGATACGAACTGTATAACCTGTGTTTTCAGTTAATGGTTATTTAATTTAATTTATTTTATTTAATCCACAGTTGTCTGCTGCGCTGGTCGCATGTTATATCCTTGTTGTTTGTCCAGTCATATATTTAGTTACATCATAACGCACAATCACTTGAAACATGGTTATAATATTCCGGGTAAATGCATATTTCGTAATGTTGATTTTTCCCGATGGATAGTGACATACTCGGTAGACAAAATGTTCCTTGATAAATTAAATATTATCAAATATTTTTAAATTACGCTACAAAGTTGGATCTGGACACAGTATAACCGGATATATGAAAATTTACGCTACTTTCTACTGTTTTCTTTAACGTGGCACCCTTGATATTTAGCAGGATTGTTATGAGGTCCTAACTGTAAAGTGAAAATACCATACCCTTTACAATACGTCGTAATTGCATTCCCATTACAAGTCCTTGTGATACATATTACATAGTATTGTATATAACATATTACAATATCACTCTGCACGGCCTACAATTTATGTAAATAACATCCGCGACGCCTTTACATTGAGTGTTGTTATTAAATATACCTTATATATATATATCTGTACGAATGCAAACAAACATGTAGAGATGCTTTGTGAAATCAAAACTTCAATAGGTTTATATTAAGAGGAAACGGAATCCAATACATTGCGTAATATAAGGAGTAATTCGTCGTACACATCAAATGTTCATACAAAAGCAAATTTAAAAAGATTGAATGATATCTTAATTTCAAATAAACTGTCGATTTAATCATGTGTCGTAATATTTGATATCTGAAGTCCTACTACTATTACAGGTTTAAGGAATACCCTTATGGTTTATTCTGCGAGCTAGGCATTTGGTAATTTTCTTGGCTACGCTCTTAAAACATTTCAACCGAGTAATGTATACTTTTTTGTGCCCGAGCTTAACTACAAATTATTGAATAACTGTGTTTTATTGTAACTTTGTGTATCATTTGGTGTGTATTTATATGATTGTATTTGTAATAAATACATTGTTTTGTGAACCGCATTGTATATCAAAACTATGTTAATACATCATGTGCATACTCGTGTATTTGTTCAGTAAATTCAAATAAATCGTATTAATGCTCCTACTAGTACGACAAGAAAACTTATAATTGGACAAAACTATCCTCCATTTGGACGATTATTGTCCGTCCGTATTCTGGTACAATTACAAGTTTAATGGAATATAAGAGGGTGGGAGGGGGGGGGGGGGGGGCTACATACAACTACAACTTTAACAAGCCGTATCATTTACCAGGTGTTTATATTATAATCAAGCGGTATGGTCCATGACAAACCGTAACAATTATAATCAAGCGGTACACTCTAAACAATCTAGGTTCTTTAAAAAGAACCCTTCAGTATTATTGCCATGCAACCCCGAGATAAAAATGAAATGAACGGGCTTTAGGCCACCTTTGTGCACATATAGGCTAAACTGGGCCAGGAGAACCTCCTGAGGATGGTGAGATGATTGAGATGACACTGTCCTCCAGACACAGGATTCGAAATTCGAGCCATGGCGGTCTGAGGCCGAGCACGCTACCTCTCGGTCACGGAGGCTCCCCACAATAGGGACCTACTGACTGCAAACCCAAGATAACCCTGAAAGGCTTCTCCAGGAGTTGCATAGTAATAGTGGTCAATGCAAGGGTCCCTTTTAAAGAACCTATATTGTTTAGAGTGTATGATCCAGGAGAAGCCCTACCAATATAATGGAGCGGTAGGGTCATGCATAAGCCGTACCAATTATAATCGGTGTACGGTTCAAGACAAGCGGTTCCAATTATAATCGTGCTTCACGGTCCATCACAAGCCGTACCAATTATAATCGCGCAGTACGATCCAGGACAAGCCATACCATTTATATTATATGAGTATTTCCAGAATTTTAGGGACATAGCAAGTCCCTAGTAGTTATATTTTCTCCAGTGTGTAAACTTCTATTTTATCCGACATATTTTATGACATGGACATTCGTTAACAATATTTTCGTAGGTTTGACCCTTTAAAATGATGTTCCCTTTATTTGTAAGTCCTGTCATATTGACCAAATCCTACAGTCTTCATATGAAAATAAATGTCCCAGAATGTAGTATCAACACATTATATCCATTTGTGACCTGCTTAGTTAACACAGAACATTTATTCAATAATGTAGACGAACCTTAGCTGGGAAACAACAATAAAAAAAATATGGCGAGGGGGGTAATTATGCAAATTAGGTTAATGCTGTCACGTAGTATGTCTCTCAATATAATGGTCACCTACATGACACATGTTTCTCTTCAATCGTTGCAACGCTTTCTAAATGTAAATGTTCCAAATCAACGTTCTAATGAAGATAAAGCAATTAACAAATACGGTCAACTTTTACTAAAGTTTTGTATAAACACAGGTTTCAAAATAGCCAATGGGCGGATGTATAATGATAATGGTATCGGCCGCTTTACATACTACTCTCCCAATGGTTCAAGCACAATAGAATATCTGATTTTAAATGAAGATAACATAATCAGCAAATTTGAAGTTTTACCGAAATTGGTGGAATCAGATCATTGTCCCATACAGTTCAATATTTCAAATACTAAACTCGATGATCATGATGATTACAACCCATTAAAAATAGATACCTGTGTAAATGACAAAGCTTCTTGCTCTAATGTTTTCATATGGCAAGACGAGAAAAAGCAAGAATATCAACTAGCTTTACGAAATGAGCAAACGTGTCATGCATTTGAGGAAATGCTGTGTGCCGTCATCGATGGGTGTAATACTGACACTCTATGTGACATGTTCAATGGTATGATAGAAAATGTAATTTCGCCATTATTCCCAGCAAGGAAACATATTTCGAAGCAAAGAAAGAACACTCAAGATAATTTTCCCTCTAACCCCTGGTATGATAAAGAATGTAAATCCTTGAAGTATGTTGTTAATAATATTGCTAAACAGAGATACTTTAACGCACGGCATGGCGAATATAATATAATGTTACGACAATATAAGCAATTAATACAAAGAAAGAAAAGACAATACCAGCAAGCCAAACTTAGTGAGCTGGAAAATATGAGAACGGAAGATCCTAATTCCTACTGGAAATTCTGGAAATCTTTAAATCCTAGAAATGTTACTACAGGGCCTACTTTGGCAGACTTTGTGAAATACTTTGAACAACAAGTCTACCCACCACATGTGGATTATTTTGATTATGAACACATGAATAATATTTTAAAGCAAGTTACTTCATTTCAACATAATGTAGAGCACGATAAATCTAATATGACACAGTTCCTAAACAGTCCCATAACTGCAGAAGAAATTAAAAAGGCAATTCAAAAGTTGAAATGCAAGAAAGCAGCGGGTGTAGATTGTATTTCTGGCGAATTTTACAAATATAGATGTAATGAACTATTGCCAGCATTAGAATTGCTGTTCAATACCATTCTTACCAATGGGGAATATCCATCTAGATGGGCTACCGGTATAATCCACCCTGTCTACAAAAAGCGGGACCATGGTGTTCCAGATAATTACAGGAAAATCACAGTCATGCCGTGTATTGGGAAACTATTTGAATCTATACTTAATAACAGACTCTCATTTAAAAACGAAGTGTGTTATGATAATGATCCCTATCAAGCTGGTTTTAAAAGCAATTCGCGAACTACGGACAATATATTCATACTATGTGCCATCATAGATAAAAAAAGGTGTCTTTCTAAACCCCTGTATACATGCTTTGTCGATTTCACTATATTGACTATATTGATAGAACAGCATTATACTGCAAATTATTGAACAGGGGAATAGACGGCAATTTGCTAAACGTAATAAGAAGCATGTTTTCTAAAGCAGAGTGTCGTGTAAAATGGGACTCGCGTATCAGTGACATATTAAAAAGCGAATATGGGGTTTTACAAGGCGGTATGCTCAGTCCCAAACTATTCACGGAATTTTTACAAGACATATCCGCAACATTTGACCAAGATCAAGGTATCCCTGTGGACACCTTACTAATGGTATATCTGTTATTTGCAGATGACCTTGTCCTTTTTTCAGAATCTGCTGAGGGATTACAAAAACAGCTAACTGCTCTGTATTTATATGCTTCCCCTTGGCATATCATAGTAAGCATTCCTAAAACAAAAGTTCTAATCTTTAATGAGCGTTACACAAAAGTACACGGAAGCTTCCACTATGGTGATAACATTATAAAAAAAGCTGAACAATATAAATACCTGGGTGTGGTGTATAGCACCAAGTCTGCTATTTACGTGTTAAAAGAAACTTTTTCTCATCTTGCTTCCCAAGCTAGGAAAGCAATTTTTTCTCTACGTAAACAGTCCCGTCCTGTGGTCGGTAAATTGTCACTCATTATTGCGTTCAAGGCATTTGATTGTCAAATATTGCCAATACTAGAATATGGAAGTGATATATGGTACACAGGCGATGATGTTAACGATCTGGAAAAAATCCATCTAAAATTTATTAAATCCACACTTGGAGTTAGAAAGCAAACACCTACACCTGCAATATATGGGGATACGGGACGATTTCCACTGATCATCCGACAACACATAAAAGCCGTAAAATATTGGTGTAGAATTCTAAAACTATCTCAGAGCGATCCAGTCAGAAATGCCTACAATATGCTTCTTGAGCTAGATGGCTAGATGGCATTGGCTTCACGAATTGGTGTTCCCGTATTCGCTCTGTCCTCGAACGAGCCGGGCTTGATCAAATTTGGGAATCACAGAATATTGGGGATACAAATAAATTCATGCTTTTATTTAAAGAATCAATTGTTAGAATATTTACACAGCAGTGGAGAAAAGATATTGAGAGTTCGAGTAAGCTGCGCACATATGCATTAGTAAAAAAATATTTCTGTGTTGAACCATATATCTTACACACAAGGGGTAACCATCTCATAACATCAATGGCGAGATACCGAATGAGCTCTCATGATCTAAATATAGAAAGAGGACGATACAATAATCCAATCACTCCAATAAACCAGCGAATATGCACAAGGTGTGAATTAAACGAAATTGACGAGGAAATACATCTCCTTCTACACTGTAACTCTATGAATAATGAACGCAAAATCTTGTTTACCTCTGTAACCGCAACTATCAATATACAGCCGACAAATGAAATGTTTCTACAAATTATGACATCTAGAGACATAACAGTGGTGAAGTCACTAGCGCAATTTATCTATGGTTGTTTTAAACAAATTAATTGTTAAAAACACCGAGTATAATAAATCAAAGTCACCTATCGCTATATTATCCATATTATCATGCCTTCATGATCTCTGACTTGGGTATTACCACATATCAGGACGGCTGTTGCTCTCGGATTTATTATTTGGCTTTTTAGGGCCGGTTAGGGACGTTTCCGTCGCCTTTGTTATCAGACGAGGTGGGGCCTTATGGAGGATTTCAGAGTTGCTAAGTCAACTGATTTTATCTATGAGGTCGGGAATGTTTTTCTTCGATTGTAACTCCGAGTATGTGGTACTAACTAGGTCGTGAGTGAAATGGTATGAAATAAACAATATAGTGAATTAAAATAAGTATTTAAGTATTTAAAATAAGATTTACTTTGCAAAACTTCAAAATATTTTTATTCCTTGTCATTTACATGACGTCCGTCACTTCGTCGTATTCATGTCAAACAGTAACATATAAACACAGAACATTCTGAGGAATCATCTCTCCATGCTTGAAAAAAATGGGCGATATTATCAAGATTGTACTGGGCCAGCAGGATTGAATACGCTAATTTAATCACATACGTGACAGTCACCTACATGACACCACGTGACAAATGATCGTCATGTATGTGACATGATCCGTCATGTATGTGACATTATCGTCATGTATGTGACACAGTCGTCATGTAAGTGACATATTATTATTATAAGTTGATTCTACTAATGTTAAAATCTATTTATGCCTGGAATTTCACATTATAAATAATCTCAGTGAGGTTTAAACCTACCTTGTAAAAGTTTGTCTAATACCCACCAACAATGTCAAGGTTTCTCATTTGGCCGTCATGTAGGTGACATGATCCGTCATGTATGTGACATGATCGTCGTGTATGTGACATATTATGAATATGAGTTAATTATACTAATGATAAAATCCATTCATGCCTGGAATTTTAGATTATAAATAATCTCAGTAAGGTTTATATTCACCTTGTTGAAGTTTGCTTAATACCTACCAGCAATGTCAAGGTTTCTCAGTTGTCCGTCATGTAGGTGACAACACTGTTATGTGGACATTTATAGCTGTCATGTATGACATTACGGTTATTATATAATCTTTAATTTTCTATATTGGGTATGATCACATTAAACATATTAGTTAGACATAGAGCTTGGTTTGCTTCTGAACAATTTTTGGAACACAGAGTTTATAACACACGAGTATGCTGGGGTTGTCAGGATTGGCTTTTAGCTTCATGTAATATTGCAGGCTCAACTTCAATCGAGTAGGCCTACTGTCAAGTATGGTCGTCTCGTCGATCTATAGAAACTTAAGTCTATGTGGTTGCTTGGTGACAACAATATGCTGACAGATGGTTGCGAGCTCGTTTCGACGTCGAAGGTCACCAATGTAGAAACTTAGGTGTATGTGGTTGCTTTGTGACAACAATATTGGCAGTAGGTTGCGTGGTCGATCAAGCGTCGTGGGTTGCCAATATAGAAACTTAAGTCTATGTGGCTGCTTGGTGACAACAATGGGCTGGAAGAAGGTTGCAAACTCGTTTCAAACGTCGTGGGTCACCAATATAGAAACTTATGTCTATGCGGTTGCTTGGAGAAAACAATATTAGCGAAAGGTTGCGAGTTTGTTTCGACGTCGGAGGTCACCAATATAGAAACTTAGGTCTAGGTGGTTGCTTGGTGACAACAATAGTGCCAGAAGGTTGCGTGGTCGATCAAGCGTCGTGGGTCACCAATATAGAAACTTAAGTCTATGTGGTTGCTTGGTGAAAACGATAGCTTATCCCCACAGACCCATATGCAATACAGCCATAATCCATTTTGGATCTAATGTGTGTCTGGTATATCCTCAGTACGGTTGTCCAGTCACCACCCCAATCCCTGCCAGATATAATGCGCAGCTGTTGTAATATGCCTTTCTGCAGTTATATTTTATATATTTTCTATGTGGAATTAAATTCAGCTTCCTGTCAAAGAAAACACCAAAGAATATGGACAACATGAAGCTGTTGTCCATAGCGCTTGAGACTAGGCTCAGGTTGTAAGCCATTCTTGTTGCCAAAATGCACACACAACGTTTTTGTGGGAGAAAATTTAAAGCCTTTTCGTCCGCACAAGTTAACAACTCAATATAGATGAGTAGCAAAGACTTTAGTCCAACACAGGTGAAACGTAGTGAGATTCCGATCAAACCATCCATCACCATGGTCACTGTAGATTTCAATAGCTTCACAAATACTTTTAGAAAGTGATAATGAAGAACGTTTGATACATGTCTCTCCTCAGGTGTACGTATTTATACAGCTGGTTTTAGAAAGATGAATTGCAAACGAGGACCATTTTGCCCTACCACCAATAGCAAATAACCTTTTATCGATGACGTAAATGCCAGATTTTACATCAAAGATGTTCCAGCTTAAATGACCGATGTTGCTAATATAGTTTTACCATCCATTCATATAGTACATTTTAGCACTCACTCTTACGAAAAAGGATATGTAAAATATCTGAACGTCTCAGAAGAGGTCCACGATTTTTAAATAAAAGGGGATAAAGTAAAGACCTGCAGACTGATAAAGTTCTTGTTGTCCAATAACGAACATAAACGTCTGCTTAAATTCAAGTTGTACTATAATATCAATGCTTTAGAACTTGAAAAGCAACATCTTTCGCCATCTAAAGGGTGCTGAAGCCACATGGTTGTTTTCAGATATTTCAACAATACCCGTATCTGAGCTAAATCTTAGCTCTACACAGGACAGAAATCAACTGATTCTCGAATCATCATGCGTACACGTTGAATATGTTAAAAAGAGTGGGTACACCTCAGAATCAAAAGAGACTCAATTGCTTCTGCATTACCAAAATGTGCCTTTTTGTAATAAAACCAGCTTAGTTGATTGGGCAGGCTCTGATAATACCACAAGCAACATTGAGCAGCTTTTACCGGTTGGTGTATTTCACTTGAGCAGGCTCTGTTCTGGTCATTTGCTCTCCTGTGAGCTTTGAAACCCGTTATAGTTGATTGAACAGGTTCTGCTTTCACGGGTAGCAATGCTGTTTAAACATTTGAACGATGGGGTAAAATTATCCATACAAATTTCTGCAGAATGCATCCAATATGTACCTACATTAGCAAGCTTAGGTGAAGAATGGGATCCTTAAGAATATCTATTGAATCATTTAACTTAATTTTGTTGCACTGTTTATGGTTGCATATACTCTAATAGGCTAATTTAATTCGTGAGGTCAAAGTTAAGAATGTATGTGAAAACTTGGTTACTATAAAATCCTCAGCAGCAATTGATTTATTCAATTATCCACCTTGTCATCGCACTTTCAAGCAAAAATAGCACATTTCCAAGACGCCATTTGAAAAAAATCACACTAATCCTCTTTGAGTGTGCCACTTGCTGCTACACATCATGGATGTACCATTGAAAGCGAGAGTCCATTAAAAACACTGTGGTTTCTAGATTACATAATTCTATAGCAATTAGTTGACATTTTAACGCAGCAGGTGTCATCTCTAGAAAATTAAATAGATTATGCAAATATTTCACAGTCTGACGAAGATGACAATACAGCTGACGAAGAATATTTGCTCAATTAACTTGTTGGTGACATCGTTTTCTCATATTATACTTGTATAATCAAAGCAAATCGACATATATTTCAGATGCACATCTATTAATTAAATCTTTCCTGAATTATGTGTGGACAATATAGACATACATAACGTATATACACACTAATACCATGTGAGAAAAGATTAATTATATGGACATAATATCCCCTCCTTGGTCAGTAAGCCCATTCCACTGTCAGTTTCCGTTATTTTTGTTTTTACAATAATTTTAATTTTCTCATATGCCGCTAGGTACAGGTTGGCCTATAACTTTTGGGTAAAGATCGACGCTTAGTAAAATTGGTAGAATGGTTTTGACATTTATTAGCACCAAATTTGCATCGCTATACCCATGTTTGTTTGCTTCGGCGCATACCATTAAATGTTAACTGCACCTCGTTCTTCTAGTCACTTATTAAATATAATATATTTATCTTGTGTTTTATTATAATCTGTAGGGATACTCGGATTGATTACAAAATGCTCAATATGAAATAAAATGAATGGGGTTTATGCCACCTTTGTGTACATAAATGAGATGACACTGGCCTCCAGACGCAGACTTCGAAATTCGAGCCCTGGCGGTCTGATGCCGAGCACGCTAACTCTCGGCCACGGAGGCTCTCCACAATATTGAATCATTTCGAGTGAGCCGGGAAGAAACATTTGTTTTTTTTGAAACTCTAAGGCCAGAGTGGGGTTCAAACCCGAGATCTTCTACTTTCCAAGCAGGCAGATTTAACCACGGCACCAAGGCGCGCGCCCTTAATGCTCAATATACAACATATTAAATCTCAAGCATTGTTCCCTTATATTAAAATAAAATAAATAGCCTTAGCATTTAAAGTGTATTTATATATATTACTGTTGTTCTCCATAAAGAATTAAACATCAATATGCGACTAACATAAAACATGTACACTAATCATAATAATAGCCAGATTATTTATAGTATTTTACAAACAAAAAATCTGCCCTAGCATTCAAACTGTAAAAAATAATTAAATTTAATCTTCTTCTTCCAGTCAGTTATTAAATTATCCTGTGCTTATTGTTATAATTTTTACGGATATCTGGAAAACGCCACATTGGTCAACATACAAGTCTTAAGCATTGTGCTTTATTATACATTATTTTAGATTTACTTTAAAAAACTCAGCCTTGACATTCAAAGTGTCATTGTGCATATTATTTGGTTTTCCATCAAACATTTAAACATAATATACATCAATATGAGACTAATATTAAATATTTATATTACATATAATATTAAATATCCACAGTGTATATACACTGTAAGAAAAAAATGGTCTTAGCATTCAAAGTGTCATTTTATATATTTTTCTTCTATAAACATGTAAACATAAACATCAACATGAGATTCACATAATATATTCATAATAAATATAATGATAAATATCCACAGCGGTTAACTTTATTATAATAGCCTATTGGAGGCATAGATATCAGCACATTTGAATTTTACCGCAAATTAGAGTTAGCGATAATAACGCGCGTATCCTAAATATGTGAATATAAAAAAAAATTAGCCTATGATTTTTTAACTTTTTAACTTCCAGTCCCCTGGGGACATAATGGGGACACTTTTGTCGAATTAGCTTGCTTCTAAGTATCACTCAACAAAAATAACAGATTTCTAAACTTGACACATATTTTAAAATGTTTGTATTTTTCAGGCGACGGCTTTGATAAAAGGGTTGAAAAAAATATTCAAAATAAAATTTGGGCACAAATATTTTTCAGTGACCTACATGTGTATATGGCCGAGGGCTATGAATAAAACATTAGTGAAAATAGGTAAAACTACTACTATTTTGAACATTTTTTCGAATTGCTGTCAATTTTATTTTGGTGTCCTTCTTAAAAATGGTAAAATAGGCCCAAGAACTTAAAGCGTCCTGTTTGAAAAAAATAACCAAAAGTCGCTATGTCCCAGCGGTCAAGCTGAATAAAAATCGCATTGAAAATTTCTTAGTTTTTGTGAGTACAAGGCCTAGATCTGGCTCCCGGCCTAATATTGTTGTCCTGCAAGAACCATATAAGGCGATGATTAATCAATCATACATGATTTTGCAAAGACAGCTTTATAGTGCAATTGGACTGTAATCATTGGGATTTGTTTGATCTTTTTCGAGTTTAGGAACAGGGATTACTGTTGCTTTCCTCCATCTCCATCCTCCATCTAGGAAATCTATAGATTGTCACAGATTATTTAGGAGTAGTCTAGAAGCAACAGCTTGATTGATATATCGAGCAAGTGTTTCAGGAGCTGGTAATGAATGAATGTCATCAGGATTAGTTGCCTCAGCGATAGATTTGACAAGATCTCGTTTCGAAAAGGCAACATTGTACTTTTCATCAATTTTTCTTCTCCCAGTCCCTAGTCCTTCTGAATTGTTCTTGATAATGTGCTGGTGATGACTTAGCACCAAAAATGATGTTGCCAGTGTGTCAGCAATCTTTGTTTTATTTGTTATTGTTTCACTGACAAGGTACTTTCCTTTGGCCACTAATCTTCCGTATCATTTGCCATATTTGTTTGACTGATGTATTTGCGCTTAATTTGGAGACATATACGCTCTAGGATTGACACTTGGCCTCACTAATAGTGCGCCGAGCCTTAGCGTAATCTATTGCCTTTTTACAACTATCCTCAAACCTGGGTTCATTGATCTTTTAGAATTGTCAAGGTTTTAATCTGCCATTTTGCTTAACTTTGTGAGACATCAACCCCCTCCTCACTTTCAAATTGAAAGATTGTGAGGCCCTCGCGACAAGACTCTTGGAAGGCCTCCCAATCTGCCCAGTGCAACTTCAATGTTGTACTCTCTTCAGCGACAGAGTCGCTCTGTAGCTCTGTAGACAGAGTTGCTCTGTAGCAGTAGGCCCTATCGGAAAATGATCACTGCTACATAGAATTCAGATCATCATTGACCATCCAAGTGTTATTCAAATATATATAATATTTTCATCATACTTTATCATATTATGCACTGTATATTATCACGTTGATTTCATTTTAAGGTCGCATAAGTCTACACAATAAATATCTATCTATCAATATATATCGGGGTCACACAAAGATAGGTCAATTTATGATGCAGATCTAGACGCAGGATGTAAGTAGGTTATTGAATCATCATTCAAATTGCACAGATTTTCGTTCTCAATTATTCTACTGCGTGGGTTCGTGTCCCTACCGTCCCATTTTTTATGGTGCCCGCTAAAATCACCCAGTATCATGAAGGGTTTAGGTACTTGTTTTACCAATCGCTCAGTTCTTCGACATCTACTGGGCGGTTAGGTGGTAAATAAAATGAGCATTATAGTAATGGGCTTGGGCCTGTGATACTTCATGTTAACTGCCACAGCCTGTCAGTTAGTGTTTAGCGTGATATGATTGTGTGGTGTTCCATCTTTGTAAGAACGGATATCTAAACACACATTTTCCAAATTCTGGATCCGCCTTTGATTACCAAAGTTGAAGATAAGTAATCAGGGGGCACATCCAGAATTTGTGTGTGTGTGGGGGGGGGGGGGGAGGATCGATAGAAATTCTGAGCCAAATCTGAGTGAAGTGTTCTATTGTCAAATACAGATGTTTAGGCAATTTATAACAAGTGATGTTCGGACATTTTAGTTTATAAAAACGAGAGCAGAACCCCCTGACCCTTCTCTGGATCAGCCACGGGCTATGTGATTGATCAGCATCACATAACGCTATGTATTTAAAATAACATTTCAATAAGTTTGATACTACGTGACACAATGTCACCTACATGTTCTCTTATTTTTCACTACATGACGCAATGTAACCAACGTGATTTGCTAATTAATTAGCATGACCAATTAGCATAAGAGAATAAAAATACTCATATTCCAGCGGTACAGTCGACGACAAGCCGTACCAAGTATGGCATTCTATCCTCGACCAATGAAAAAGTGGATCGGCCTGTCACATGACGAAATCAGCTAATCACCACAGTCATTCAGTTGTTATTGAAATATACGGTAGAATACTATACTTCGGCTGACAATCCAGGACTATTAAAGTTATCTTTGAAAAGACAAAAACATTGTGTGAAACGAGCCTGTTTATCAGTTTATGGGTCAGTCATGCTTATAGCGACGCTTGCCAACCAATTTAAAAACTCTGCTACTAATTTCACAGCAAACTATGTATGTCCAAAGTTTTTTATATTCAGGTAATTACAATCTGTCATGGGGAATGTGTACATAACAAGATTAACATAACCAATATACAGTTGGTGTGCGTGTACAACAGCCTCATCTTGCACGAAATAACATAACACGATTAACATAACCAATTAGATAAGGTGCACAACATTCTATCATGTTACACGATTAACAGCTTTAAATGGCAATTCAGAAAACAATAGTCTCTAATCTCTTTATTAGTACTTTTTCTAATGTATACGTGTCTGATTCATAAGCCATATGATTTTGAGACGAATTCATACCGCTTTTTACCCATTCAGAGCGGGGACCGACATTAAACGTCAGATTCTGACGTCTAATGTCGATCCCCGCACAGAAAGAATTAAAACAATTATAAGGGCCTTAAAACAATACCATATGTATTCAAATGAAGCGGAAAGAGCTAACCAAGACATTTATGAGGGTTTCTGATTGATAAAAACCCTTTGGTCTCTTGGTTTATACAAACTTATTTCCGCGTTGTAAGGGTTAAATGGAGGAATAGGTTCATGTGTCCGTCTCCGTATCTCATAGTCCATGGTTGATGGGCGATCCTGAGATGTATGCAGGAATTACGGATGTGGGTGATATACGATCCTGAGATGTATGAAGGACTTACGGGTGTGGGTGATATACGATCCTGAGATGTATGAAGGACTTACAGGTGCGGGTGATATACGATCCTAAGATGTATGCAGGAATTACGGATGTGGGTGATATACGATCCTAAGATGTATGCAGGAATTACGGATGTGGGTGATATACGATCCTGAGATGTATGAAGGACTTACGGGTGCGGGTGATATACGATCCTAAGATGTATGCAGGAATTACGGATGTGGGTGATATACGATCCTAAGATGTATGAAGGACTTACGGGTGTGGGTGATATACGATCCTAAGATGTATGAAGGACTTACGGGTGCGGGTGATATGCGATCCTGAGATGTATGCAGGAATTACGGGTGCGGGTGATATACGATCCTGAGATGTATGAAGGACTTACAGGTGCGGGTGATATACGATCCTGAGATGTATGCAGGAATTACGGGTGCGGGTGATATACGATCCTGAGATGTATGAAGGACTTACAGGTGCGGGTGATATACGATCCTGAGATGTATGCAGGAATTACGGGTGCGGGTGATATACGATCCTGAGATGTATGAAGGACTTACAGGTGCGGGTGATATACGATCCTGAGATGTATGAAGGAATTACGGGTGCGGGTGATATACGATCCTGAGATGTATGAAGGACTTACAGGTGCGGGTGATATACGATCCTGAGATGTATGAAGGACTTACGGGTGCGGGTGATATACGATCCTGAGATGTATGAAGGACTTACGGGTGCGGGTGATATACGATCCTGAGATGTATGAAGGACTTACGGGTGCGGGTGATATACGATCCTGAGATGTATGAAGGACTTACGGATGTGGGTGATATACGATCCTGAGATGTATGAAGGACTTACGGGTGCGGGTGATATACGATCCTGAGATGTATGAAGGAATTACGGGTGCGGGTGATATACGATCCTGAGATGTATGAAGGACTTACGGGTGCGGGTGATATACGATCCTAAGATGTATGCAGGAATTACGGGTGCGGGTGATATACGATCCTAAGATGTATGAAGGACTTACGGGTGTGGGTGATATACGATCCTGAGATGTATGCAGGAATTACGGGTGCGGGTGATATACGATCCTAAGATGTATGCAGGAATTACGGGTGTGGGTGATATACGATCCTGAGATGTATGAAGGACTTACGGGTGCGGGTGATATACGATCCTAAGATGTATGCAGGAATTACGGATGTGGGTGATATACGATCCTAAGATGTATGAAGGACTTACGGGTGCGGGTGATATACGATCCTGAGATGTATGAAGGACTTACGGGTGCGGGTGATATACGATCCTAAGATGTATTACGGATGTGGGTGATATACGATCCTGAGATGTATGCAGGAATTACGGGTGCGGGTGATATACGATCCTAAGATGTATGAAGGACTTACGGATGTGGGTGATATACGATCCTGAGATGTATTAAGGACTTACGGATGTGGGTGATATACGATCCTAAGATGTATGAAGGACTTACGGGTGCGGGTGATATACGATCCTGAGATGTATTAAGGACTTACGGATGTGGGTGATATACGATCCTGAGATGTATGAAGGACTTACGGATGTGGGTGATATACGATCCTGAGATGTATGCAGGACTTACGGGTGTGGGTGATATACGATCCTGAGATGTATGAAGGACTTACGGATGTGGGTGATATACGATCCTGAGATGTATGAAGGACTTACGGGTGCGGGTGATATACGATCCTAAGATGTATGAAGGACTTACGGATGTGGGTGATATACGATCCTGAGATGTATTAAGGACTTACGGATGTGGGTGATATACGATCCTAAGATGTATGAAGGACTTACGGGTGCGGGTGATATACGATCCTGAGATGTATTAAGGACTTACGGATGTGGGTGATATACGATCCTGAGATGTATGAAGGACTTACGGATGTGGGTGATATACGATCCAGAGATGTATGCAGGACTTACGGGTGTGGGTGATATACGATCCTGAGATGTATGAAGGACTTACGGATGTGGGTGATATACGATCCTGAGATGTATGAAGGACTTACGGGTGCGGGTGATATACGATCCTAAGATGTATGCAGGACTTACGGGTGCGGGTGATATACGATCCTGAGATGTATTGAGGACTTACGGATGTGGGTGATATACGATCCTGAGATGTATGAAGGACTTACGGATGTGGGTGATATACGATCCTAAGATGTATGAAGGACTTACGGGTGCGGGTGATATACGATCCTGAGATGTATGAAGGACTTACGGGTGTGGGTTATATACGATCCTGAGATGTATTAAGGACTTACGGATGTGGGTGATATACGATCCTAAGATGTATGAAGGACTTACGGGTGTGGGTGATATACGATCCTGAGATGTATGAAGGACTTACGGGTGCGGGTGATATACGATCCTAAGATGTATAAAGGACTTACGGGTGCGGGTGATATACGATCCTAAGATGTATGCAGGAATTACGGATGTGGGTGATATACGATCCTAAGATGTATGCAGGAATTACGGATGTGGGTGATATACGATCCTGAGATGTATGAAGGACTTACAGGTGCGGGTGATATACGATCCTGAGATGTATGAAGGATTTACAGGTGCGGGTGATATACGATCCTGAGATGTATGAAGGACTTACGGGTGCGGGTGATATACGATCCTAAGATGTATGAAGGACTTACAGGTGCGGGTGATATACGATCCTGAGATGTATGAAGGACTTACGGGTGTGGGTGATATACGATCCTGAGATGTATGAAGGACTTACGGGTGCGGGTGATATACGATCCTAAGATGTATGAAGGACTTACAGGTGCGGGTGATATACGATCCTGAGATGTATGAAGGACTTACGGGTGCGGGTGATATACGATCCTAAGATGTATGAAGGACTTACAGGTGCGGGTGATATACGATCCTGAGATGTATGAAGGACTTACGGGTGTGGGTGATATACGATCCTGAGATGTATGAAGGACTTACGGGTGCGGGTGATATACGATCCTAAGATGTATGAAGGACTTACAGGTGCGGGTGATATACGATCCTAAGATGTATGAAGGACTTACGGGTGCGGGTGATATACGATCCTAAGATGTATGAAGGACTTACAGGTGCGGGTGATATACGATCCTGAGATGTATGAAGGACTTACGGGTGCGGGTGATATACGATCCTAAGATGTATGAAGGACTTACGGATGTGGGTGATATACGATCCTGAGATGTATGAAGGACTTACGGGTGTGGGTGATATACGATCCTAAGATGTATGAAGGACTTACGGGTGCGGGTGATATACGATCCTGAGATGTATGAAGGACTTACAGGTGCGGGTGATATACGATCCTGAGATGTATGAAGGACTTACGGGTGTGGGTGATATACGATCCTCAGATGTATGAAGGACTTACGGGTGCGGGTGATATACGATCCTAAGATGTATGAAGGACTTACAGGTGCGGGTGATATACGATCCTAAGATGTATGAAGGACTTACGGGTGCGGGTGATATACGATCCTAAGATGTATGAAGGACTTACGGGTGTGGGTGATATACGATCCTAAGATGTATGAAGGACTTACGGGTGTGGGTGATATACGATCCTAAGATGTATGAAGGACTTACAGGTGCGGGTGATATACGATCCTGAGATGTATGAAGGACTTACAGGTGCGGGTGATATACGATCCTAAGATGTATGAAGGACTTACGGGTGCGGGTGATATACGATCCTGAGATGTATGAAGGACTTACAGGTGCGGGTGATATACGATCCTAAGATGTATGAAGGACTTACCGATGTGGGTGATATACGATCCTGAGATGTATGAAGGACTTACAGGTGCGGGTGATATACGATCCTAAGATGTATGAAGGACTTACGGATGTGGGTGATATACGATCCTAAGATGTATGAAGGACTTACGGGTGCGGGTGATATACGATCCTAAGATGTATGAAGGACTTACGGGTGCGGGTGATATACGATCCTAAGATGTATGAAGGACTTACGGGTGCGGGTGATATACGATCCTGAGATGTATGAAGGACTTACAGGTGCGGGTGATATACGATCCTGAGATGTATGAAGGATTTACAGGTGCGGGTGATATACGATCCTGAGATGTATGAAGGACTTACGGGTGCGGGTGATATACGATCCTAAGATGTATGAAGGACTTACAGGTGCGGGTGATATACGATCCTGAGATGTATGAAGGACTTACGGGTGTGGGTGATATACGATCCTGAGATGTATGAAGGACTTACGGGTGCGGGTGATATACGATCCTAAGATGTATGAAGGACTTACAGGTGCGGGTGATATACGATCCTGAGATGTATGAAGGACTTACGGGTGCGGGTGATATACGATCCTAAGATGTATGAAGGACTTACAGGTGCGGGTGATATACGATCCTGAGATGTATGAAGGACTTACGGGTGTGGGTGATATACGATCCTGAGATGTATGAAGGACTTACGGGTGCGGGTGATATACGATCCTAAGATGTATGAAGGACTTACAGGTGCGGGTGATATACGATCCTAAGATGTATGAAGGACTTACGGGTGCGGGTGATATACGATCCTAAGATGTATGAAGGACTTACAGGTGCGGGTGATATACGATCCTGAGATGTATGAAGGACTTACGGGTGCGGGTGATATACGATCCTAAGATGTATGAAGGACTTACGGATGTGGGTGATATACGATCCTGAGATGTATGAAGGACTTACGGGTGTGGGTGATATACGATCCTAAGATGTATGAAGGACTTACGGGTGCGGGTGATATACGATCCTGAGATGTATGAAGGACTTACAGGTGCGGGTGATATACGATCCTGAGATGTATGAAGGACTTACGGGTGTGGGTGATATACGATCCTCAGATGTATGAAGGACTTACGGGTGCGGGTGATATACGATCCTAAGATGTATGAAGGACTTACAGGTGCGGGTGATATACGATCCTAAGATGTATGAAGGACTTACGGGTGCGGGTGATATACGATCCTAAGATGTATGAAGGACTTACGGGTGTGGGTGATATACGATCCTAAGATGTATGAAGGACTTACGGGTGTGGGTGATATACGATCCTAAGATGTATGAAGGACTTACAGGTGCGGGTGATATACGATCCTGAGATGTATGAAGGACTTACAGGTGCGGGTGATATACGATCCTAAGATGTATGAAGGACTTACGGGTGCGGGTGATATACGATCCTGAGATGTATGAAGGACTTACAGGTGCGGGTGATATACGATCCTAAGATGTATGAAGGACTTACCGATGTGGGTGATATACGATCCTGAGATGTATGAAGGACTTACAGGTGCGGGTGATATACGATCCTAAGATGTATGAAGGACTTACGGATGTGGGTGATATACGATCCTAAGATGTATGAAGGACTTACGGGTGCGGGTGATATACGATCCTAAGATGTATGAAGGACTTACGGGTGCGGGTGATATACGATCCTAAGATGTATGAAGGACTTACGGGTGCGGGTGATATACGATCCTGAGATGTATGAAGGACTTACAGGTGCGGGTGATATACGATCCTAAGATGTATGAAGGACTTACGGGTGCGGGTGATATACGATCCTGAGATGTATGAAGGACTTACGGGTGCGGGTGATATACGATCCTGAGATGTATGAAGGACTTACGGGTGCGGGTGATATACGATCCTGAGATGTATGAAGGACTTACGGATGTGGGTGATATACGATCCTGAGATGTATGAAGGACTTACGGGTGCGGGTGATATACGATCCTAAGATGTATGAAGGACTTACAGGTGCGGGTGATATACGATCCTAAGATGTATGAAGGACTTACGGATGTGGGTGATATACGATCCTGAGATGTATGAAGGACTTACGGGTGTGGGTGATATACGATCCTAAGATGTATGAAGGACTTACGGGTGTGGGTGATATACGATCCTGAGATGTATGAAGGACTTACGGGTGCGGGTGATATACGATCCTAAGATGTATGAAGGACTTACGGGTGCGGGTGATATACGATCCTAAGATGTATGAAGGACTTACGGATGTGGGTGATATACGATCCTGAGATGTATGAAGGACTTACGGGTGTGGGTGATATACGATCCTAAGATGTATGAAGGACTTACAGGTGCGGGTGATACACGGATTGCACACTAACACAGTGAAACTAGGCTTTAATGAATATATTTGATATTATTACTTCTACTACACAAATATATTAGCACATTGTATGATCTAATTTGTCTGACTAACTGTATACATGGGTAGTACATGTATATGATTATAATCTTCAGCTAATGATATAATTGGGCCAAGATAAATTCAGAAGACAAAATATACATGTGCCTCTTCCATCATGTTGATGCGAAGTTTATTTGTTATCTCTATGTCTATCTTATGAAATAAACATATATTAACCCAATCATCGAATCTGTTATGCTTTATCACAACATGATATTATAGCACATCTTCCTGGTTTACCATGTTTTTTTCAGTCCACAAAAATAGCGTGGACGACTATTCAGATTGATAAATGCCATTTAAGCATCATTATTCCAACACGTGAATAAATATTTTATCCTTCTCTGTTATATTAACATACAATTGTGTACCAGCCAAGTGTTACCGAGGTTAAAACATATTAGAGACACACACATTTTGTACTAGCCAAGTGTTACAGAGATATAAACATATTAGAGACACACACATTTTGTACCAGCCAAGTGTTACAGAGGTTAAAACATATTAGAGACACACACATTTTTTACCAGCCAAGTGTTACAGAGGTTAAAACATATTAGAGACACACACATTTTGTACCAGCCAAGTGTTACAGAGGTTAAAACATATTAGAGACACACACATTTTGTACCAGCCAAGTGTTACAGAGGTTAAAACATATTAGAGACACACACATTTTATACCAGCCAAGTGTTACAGAGGTTAAAACATATTAGAGACACACACATTTTATACCAGCCAAGTGTTACAGAGGTTAAAACATATTAGAGGCACACACATTTTGTACCAGCCAAGTGTTACAGAGGTTAAAACATATTAGAGACACACACATTTTATACCAGCCAAGTGTTACAGAGGTTAAAACATATTAGAGACACACACATTTTATACCAGCCAAGTGTTACAGAGGTTAAAACATATTTGAGACACACACATTTTGTACCAGCCAAGTGTTACAGAGGTTAAAACATATTAGAGACACACACATTTTATACCCGTCAAGTGTTACAGAGGTTAAAACATATTAGAGACACACATTTACATATTACTCTGAAAATAAGGGGTATAGCGTCACCTGGTGAAATGATTGCACTATGTTTTGTTTGATAGTGATATGGCGTCACCTAGTGAGTACAACTAAACTATAATATTATTGTATTATAGATGTGGATAGATTACAAGCAGCCTGGTTATAATAAATCTATGTAAGCTAAATTCTCCGTTCTTATTTTTCGTTAAATGTATACAAGAACAAAATAATGTTATTTTGATCTTGCATTTAAATCCGCTTTGCAATCGACCTAGCAGTATTAATTTCTGTGCTGTTGGCCGTGGATGGTATTGGGCAAACGTAATACTATACGTGTTTTAGTCATTTGTAATGATCACTAATTCTGAAACTACTAGTAGAATCTAAGAAATAATAAGTGAATTAAAGAAACCACAAGAGCTTAAAGCGACCAAATCAGACTAAAAGCTTGAAACATCGGTATTTTTATTTTAGCTTCTTAATAAGGCCATACGATGTGAACATACAGACTAGAATTGCGGAAGTATTTTAAATGTTGTGCTGCTGTGGCAACGTAGTTTGACGAAAGCCCTGTTTATCAATTATTACCGTATTCCTAATTTTGGACATGCATGTTCGAAATTAAATCTCGTCTTTATTTCTCCCTCAACTGGTAAATACGCAACACAAAATTATATAAACTTACGCAATTTAGTTGACGGACATGTTCACATCTTATGGCCACATTAAGAAGCCAAAATATAAATACCAATTTTTCATGATTTCAGTCTGATTGTGTCGCTTTAAATGTGTTGTCATTACAAAAATGTGATTATTCTTGCAACAAAAATGCCTTTTTATTTATGCAATTTTGCATGCAATTTGATAAGTTAGGCATGCTATTTGATAAGTAAGCCATTCTATTTGATACGTTAGGCATGCTATTTTGAAAATAATTAGCTTGAGATATGGTGACAGATTCATTTTAGATATCTGATGTGATAAATTGATGTCTTACAAATCTAATAAATGTGATATATGCTGGTATGTCATTTCGTAGAATTGGTTGGTACATTATATCATAATCTAAAGCCACGAATTAACATACATGTGATGCGTGAAGCGTGATGCGTGAAGCGTGATGCGTGCTCACCGAAATCATTGAAAATAGAAAGAGAGACTCCACAGACTCTGGGAGCGGTCAACACGCATCACGCGAGCATAGCATGACGTCATTTTATGAATTCCTCTACCCAAGATCATTGCATTTGATCCAAGGACAACCTCGTGCTGACCCATTCGTAGATAACAGTCTTATTTTCTTATTTGGGCTGCTTCTTTGTGACAATTACATTATTATGCTGCGCAACGTGATTGATGATACATGTATGGTGAAGTGGGTCAATCTGGTAGAGGAACACCCAGCACTATATGACACTTCATTGAAAAAATATAAAGACAACATCCAATTTGAAAGCATTTGGGACAGTATAGCAGAAGCTATGAAGTGGCCCCTCCAGCAAAAAGTACTTTCACGCATCACATACTGACGTACACGTGGAGTCGTGCACTATGCATCACGTTTCAAGCATCACGCTTCACGTTTGCAATGAAGAAAACATCCTAAAAAGCATAGACAGATTGCACCCTAAAAGCAGTTGCGGCCCTGATGGAATATCTGTAAATTACTTAAAGAAATCAAGCATGACATCATTAAGCCAGTCACCTTAATAACCAATCAGTGTATATTAACTGGTGTTTTCCCAGATAAACTAAAAATTGCAAAGGTAATTCTAATCCACAAAAAGGATGACAAAACTCAACTTGAAAACTATAGACCAATTTCTATTTTACCAGCTATCTCAAAGGTTATTGAAAGGGTTATTTTTGATCAAATGCATGATTATTTTCACACCTACAAATTATATTTTGAAGGCCAATATGGATTTAGAAAAAAACACTCCACTGAACTATCAGCCGTAGAAATGATAGACAGGATCACTTAAGAATTAGATAAAGGTAAGACCCCACTTAATATTTTTCTAGATTTATCCAAGGCTTTTGATACGCTCGATCACGAAATTATGTTATATAAATTAGCATATTATGGAGTAGCAGGACCCGCACTGCAACTATTAAGAAGTTATTTGTCTGATCGGAAGCAATATGTTGAATTTGAACATGTAAAATATGATTCAAGCAATATAAAAACCGGCGTACCTCAAGGGTCAATACTTAGTCATCTTCTATTTGTTATTTATGTAAATGATATCTCACTAGCCAGTAAAATTTCCACAGCAATAATATATGCAGATGACACATCACTTTCGAGCACTCTCAACACTTTTAGATGTAATACAAATGTGAACACCAACAATGAACTCTCGAAAATAAGTGAATGGTTAAAGGTCAACAAGCCGTCCCTTAACACTAAAAAGACAAAAGCGATGATTTTTCACATGCCTCAAAAACGCGTAATAACTCCAAAATTAGAGATTGACGGAACGTCTATAGAGTTTGTAAATAGCTTTAACTACTTTGGCATAACCATAGATAAATATTTGAGCTGGCAAGACTATATAAATAATATTGCAAATAAAATATCCAAATACATCGGAATTATAAATAAACTAAAAAAATATGTATCGCCCAAAACGTTGCTCTTGATGTACAATTATTTTATTCTTAGCAGTTTAAACTATGGGATATTGGTTTGGGGTTATAATACGGATAGGCTATTTAAACTGCAAAAACGGGCAGCTAGAGTCATTTCCAAGAGCAGATTTAATGCACACACAGATCCCCTTTTCCAAAACTTATAGATTTTAAAAATAGAAGATCTACATGGCGTGCATAATATAATAGTCATTTCAAAAACACGGTCTTAGTATATAATTTTGCATTTTAATTTCAGTGAATCCACTAAAAGTAATGTTAAGTTCTTCACTATAAAATGGCAGCAGTGAAAATGATCAGAAAATATGCGCTTGTTCAGCTTTGGCATTTGTATCCTAACAAAAGAAATTTCGGTTCCCTTTAATTTTTGTAATTGTTAAACATGTACTACGTAATATTCATTATAGAAACACTGTTTTGGTGTTTACTCCAGAGATCACAGCCACCTTAAAATTTATCTCAGCCACTACAAGTGTGATCTTGGCCACTACCAAAGTTATCTAAGCCACTACAAAGTGATCATGGCCACTGCAGAAGTGATCACATCAACTTTAAAAGATATCTCAGCCACTACAAAAGTTATCTTGGCCATTAACGAAGCGATCACACTCACTTTGAAAATGATCTAAGCCACTACAAAAGTGATCTTGATCATAGCCACTTTAAAAGTTATCTCAGCCACTGCAAAGGTGATCTTGGCCACTAATAAACTGGTGTCAGCCACTGAAAAAGTTATCTAAGCCACTACAAAGTGATCTTAGCAACTGAAAAAGTGATCACAGCCACTTTAAAAATATCTAAACTACTACAAAGAGATCTTGACTTCTGAAGAAATGATTTCAACCATTCTAAAAGTTATCTCAGCCATGACAAAAGTGATCTCAACCACCGAAGAAGTGATTACAACCATTTTAAAAGTTATCTCAGCCACTATAAAAGTGATCTTGATCACTGAAGAAGTGATTACAACCATTCTAAACGTCACCCCAGCCACTACAAAAGTGATCTTTGCCACCGAAGAAGTGATCACAACAATTTTAAAAGTTATCTCAGCAACTACAGAGGTAATCTGTTAGGCTAGATAGAGAGATGAAATTCACGTATTTCTAATTTTTGACATGGTTGTCAATAATTAAAACTCAGGAATTTCGTCTCAAGCCTAACTGGTGAATGCGCAGCACAAAATCAAAAAAAATTTGCAGTTCTAGTCTATGGACATATTTACATAAGCTGGTCATATTAAGAAGCCGAAATAAAATCACCTATTTTTTTATAATTTTAGCCTGGGCCAGTCCCTTTAATATATATATGCCTTTGAACCAAATAATACCGCTCACTGTGGTTTTCGTACAGAACAGAGCGTGTGCTCATGAACTATTTTCAAAAGCTTTGAAAATATTATTTGCCAATTTTACGGCGGCCATCTTGGATTGGTTATTAAATAACATATTCTAGCACTTAAAATATACATAAATATATTCAGTGGATTCATTCAGCATTAAAATATAACAATAGACACAAAACTCGTGTTTCTGAGATAGAAATTAAGCAAACATGTTGAATTATGCATTTGAAGATTAAGCATTGATTTCACGGTGACCATTTTAAAATCGGCCATATTGATTAATTACTCTACAAATCGAGCACTAATCATATGATTTTCACTCAAGGGTTGTCTCTGAACGAAATGACACCGATCGTGGGGGTTTTCTTTCCTGATAAAATATGTGCTTCTAAAATATTTGCAAGAAAATGTGAAATTTTGAACATTTTCTTGATTATTTCTGGCTGCCATCTTGGTTTGACTCTTAAATATCGCATTCCAGCATTTGTAAATATTTGAACGAACAATAAAATGTAAGATTAGACACTCAAACCGTGCTTGTGATGCAAAATTTGAGAAAACCATGTTCAATAATACATTTCGGGAAAAAACATGGATTTTACGGCGACCATTTTGAAATTGGCTATAATGATCAATTACCCGACGAATCAAGCATTGGTAACCTAATTCTGACCTAAGGGATGTATCTGAACCAAATGGTACCGCTCATGGAGACTTTCGTGCAGAAACGAACCTGCTGTCCTAAACTATATGCAAAAAAAAATAAAAAAATTAAAATTCTGAAAAATTGCATTTTGCGACATATTTACAATATCCAAAATAGCTCTTAGAGGTAGGATGCTAGTGCAAAATTATTTAATTTTTTTACTATTTGACCTCTACAGATATATGACCTGATTAATAGAAAAAAAAATAATCCAAAAATATTTTATTTAAATGGCCCAACATTATAATAGAGTGAGAATGACGCGAAAATCATATTTCAGTGAATATTTTCTCTAAAAATCGGGTAGGTGTACAAAAGTGTCAAATTCTCAGCCCGCCCCCATTTCCGGCAATGTCATCAACCATATTCTGTATCTAGAGACCCCGGCTCTTTTTTTGGTGTCTACTGCTGTACTACAAGCTGGTCGTAAAAAGTGAGAAACCGCAAAGCAACCGTCATGTTTTAACCGCAAACTGACCGGGACAATTTGACCGTAACTGAGAGCCAGCCTAGGCCTATGTTTGCGCTGAATTGCCTTTTTGTAGCTTTATACCCCAGTCACACATACACGACGCACAGTCCACGTCTTCAGTGACAAACAATGAAACAGTGCGTCGTTGTGCGTCCATGAATTTTGTCAGGATATGAGAAGAGCTAGCGAGTTTAAGACGAATATACAGCGTTTTATACATAAATCAGGTGCATAAACCAGCGAATACACAGTGTGGTGCTATCGCGCTCCGAACGAATGCACAGCGCATCGCCAGCGCGTGGCACGAATAGGTCTGAGATCATCTAGCACGCCCCATATACGTTATATGTTCGCTGGACATGCGTTCGGAACACGTTAGATGGGCGCTTTATGCGCGCTCAGTGCAGACATTTTTTAGGTATTTTATAGCCGTAAGTCTCAGTCACTCGTAGTCGGTCATGCGTCAGCCTTCGCTGAGAGCGCTGCGCTAACGCATGTTTTTGCGCGCTAGTAATCGCAACAGGAAGTCGGGTATGTTTAAAATAATGAACGCATATGAACGCATAAATGTAAAGGCCAGAAGACCGCCAGAAACACGTGGGGCGCGCAAGAACATATCAACGCCGAATACGTTTCCTTTGTACCACATGGCTGCTAGTTGAGGGAGCCTGGCAGTTGCCGGTGTCAACGAATATTAAGCATCCCCATATATTAGGCATCCCTGGCAAGTCAAAAAAATCACGTGACTGTGTGGGCATGCGCAGAGAGTGTCTACGCAGCGGAAATCACACAAAGGTGTCTTGATCAATCCACCACACTTACACATTATTCCATGTCAAAGTGACTTAGTTTTAATACTTAGTTTTATTAGTAGCAAACATAGTTTTACACACACTTGAAGTGAATTATGTTAGCCAATGTGTTAGAAAGTATAATTTATATCCCAGCTGGAGATCGCCAGAATACTATCCATCTCTAGACAAATGAGGGGATGCTTAATATTGCAATAAGAAGAACAAGGCAGATGGTGCAAAATTAGATTCCCCCGCCATGTTTTCTAGTCTATTAGAATGAAAACAATATTTTTCACATTGACATATATTTATATATTAGATTATTTATTAACGATCTTTATACAGGGAATGCTTTACAAGGTTAATAAGTATAAGTCATAGTTATATTAGGCAGTATAAGACATATTTATATTAGGTGGAGTAGGCCATTCAGTAAGAGCGCATGCAGAGGGGTGCCTAATTTTGCTGACAAGTACAGGCACGCCGACGCCCTGGCAAGTCGTTGCCAAATTAGACACTCCCCTCGTCCCGTGCAAGCTGGCTTGTATGAACAAACCAATACCATGGCAAACAATTTATATTTATTACTGGGCCCACACTTCATTATCGATTGTCTATATAAAAAATGATACTAAGGTTGCGATAGATATAAATTAAAATTAGTTATAATTTTAGAAAAAAAGTAACATAAAAATATTTTGTCATGTCTTTCTTTTTCCGCAATGATATGTTATTCCAGGGACTGTCCGTGCATATAATATATATATAACTTGTGCATAGAAATACAAAAACAAACTGAAGGAAGTGTAATCAAAACATGACAGAAGCTACGTTTCAAAGCGCATTTTCAGATAGGTTTGTCATAACTTAATTAAAGTTTTTCAAATTTGTACACACATGGATTCACAGAAATCACGCCCGTAGACCGAATGTTGGACCAATGTTAGTCCAACGTCTACGACATCAGCCCAGCATTGGGTCTATGTATCGTGTTTGCTTGGTTTTAATGACCAGGCATAATCCTCCAAATAAAAAAAATTATCTTTAAAATACATATCGTTATTTGTATAAACATATTTTATTTTGCAATCGAAACAAATACAAAAATGTAACACAAGGTTTCTCTTGCTACATGGCTACTGATGACCGGTGATGTCTGTGTCGTGGCAATCGATGAGAAGGATCCTAGTGCAAAGCTTTTGTTCGACAGCTGACAGGGAGATCCCACCAAATGAATTTATAAGTGGTACACAGGGCAAGGACTAAGGTATTAAAGCACAATTAGATCCTGACAATAAGGAAAAGTAGGGTGAAGAAAACACCTTCAGTCTGGTAAATTGAACATAGTTAATGTAAATCTCTGGGTTATGGTTATAAATTTTTCGACTGCAATAACCAATTCTGGTAAGTTGCCCAAGGGAGCATCACCAAAAAGAACAGTGTTTAGAGTGGGGGTTAATTAAGGTTGAAAAAGTTCAGCTGTAAGCTCTTCCCTAGCAATGTGGTGCAGTGGACAGTCAAAAAAATAATGTTCAGGGGTTTCTATTACACCACAGGGACAATTGGGACTATCAGCAACGTGATTCTGATACAAGTGGTATAGCAGTTCACTGCACTGTATTCTAATTCTAGCTAATGTAATGTTAATGCGTCTGGAATACATGTAAAAATAGGATATTTTGTTGGGTAAGCTGCGATATAAATATGATTTAAGGTTATTGCGATCATCAATATTTTTAATTGTCTCGTCTGTGGAGTTCCAATTGTTAGTTGTGTATGGGAAATTTTTTTTTCGAAAAGTTTCAGTTCGTGTGTGGAATTGACTGAGGTCTGACCTATTTCGCAATTAATAACGGTTCTGAGTTCTAAGCTGGACGGATGGGGGGAGATCCTGTTGTAAATTGTTAGGTGCATTACCATGGACGATGTCGGCAAATAAAATTAATTTTCTACGTTCACGACGGGCCTGTAATGATTCCCTGCCTAGTTCCGAAAGAATTGTTGCATATGCAGTACCTTTTATGGCACCGGAAACAGTTTTACCAGCACGTTTTTAAATTCTTTCAAGACGTGTATTGTCACCATCAGATATGTTGTCAAAAGCCACATCACTGTATTCAACAATTGTCCGAATATATGATATATATAAAATTTCTAGGGTTTTTAGGTTTAATTTAAAACGTAGCGCTTCAAGTTGACACAGTCTTTTATCAGCACGAGCATTTATGTCATCAACGTGATTATTCCATTTTAGATCAGAAGAAATGTTAGACCTAGATGCTTGTGAACGCTGACAGATTCTAAATTAGCTCCAGAAAAAGATAAAGGCATAGGAACTGCTGCGGTTGGTCGAAGAGAAAGTGACATATCACAAGTTTTTTGAATACTGAAAGTTACAAGTCACAGTTTGGACCAGGTATCAATACGGACGAGATCTCTGTCCAGGACATCTTTGTTAGTGTTGTGTAAATTTGAAACCATATAAAACAAACTATCGTCTGCAAATAAACTAATTTTACTTTCCAACCCTTCTTTAATATCGTCTATAAATATAAGGAATAATAGGGGACCGAGAACAGACCCCTGTGGAACTCCTGCTTCTATTGTGCCATATTCAGAAGAATGACCGTTTATCACAACGCATTGTTTTCTGTCAGTTAGATAGTCAGAAAACCATTCGTTCAGAGAACCAGTTATGCCATTATTTTTCAATTTATGCAGTATACCAGCATGCCACACTCGATCAAAGGCTTTGGAAATATCAGCAAAAACTAAGCGCACTTTTTTTTTATTATCCAACGCCTCGCAGAAAACATGGTATAAATGTACAAGTTGATGTGTTGTGCTGTGCCCTGGCATAAAACCAGATTGATTGCTGTAAATTAGGTGATTATCTCGAATGTAGTTAAATGTATATTTAAAAACTGCTTTTCCCATGACTTTGCCGACGCAGCTTAATAGGGATATAGGCCTATAATTGTTGAGCTGTGATGCATCACCTTTTTTAAAAAGTGGCGAGACATTGGCTTTTTTCCAGAGAGAAGGAAATTAATTTTGTTGCATGGACATATTAAATAAGCGAGTTAGTGAGGAACAAATATGCACTGCTGTGTGCTTCAGCATTTTGGGATTGATGTAATCGGGACCACTGGCTTTATTTGGATCAAGTGATTTCAATATATCTAAAATATCAGTTCTCGTGAAAGTTATACTAGTTAGTCTAGCTGTAGTTAGAAATTTTGTATCAGGAAGGGTAGCCCCTGTTGTATCTATTTTAGAGTTTTCTAAGAAAAAATTGTTAAAAGATGTAGCTTTTTCGTATGGGTCGTTTGTGATCGAGCCGTCTTGCTGGCTAAGTGCTGGAATAGCAGTAGATTTATTTTTAGTTTTAAAAAGACCTTTTACGGTCTGCCACCAAGGCCTAGATGAAGGAAAACTGTTAATTTTGTCGACTTGCCTCTGTTCAAAATGATCTTTGGCGGATTTTAGTTCATGAACATAATTATTTCGCCCTACTTTATATAGTTCCCAAGTTTGAATAGTATGGTTATTTTTCGCCCGTTTATATAATCGATCACGTCGCCTTCGTAAGCAGCGAAGTTTTGAAGTGTACCAAGGGTTGTCCCAAGGTCTTATTATAGTCATTTTATTGGGAATAAATATGCGTGCTAAATTTATAAAATTGTCAGTCCACCTTGAAGCACAAACGTCTACATCAATATCAACAAAACAAGGATTCCAATCATTATTTAAAAGGGCGTCGTTAAAACCATCCCAGTCAGCTTTGTCGTACTGCCAAATTAACCTATTATATGCCGATGGTCTGTGTACTTTAATTAGAGGATTATCAGTTGACACCTGACAGTAATCAATGCGTCCCAGCGGTGGGTGAATTGCGATGCTATCTGGTTTTATGTTATCTGAAGTTAAAGTTTGATCGAGTGTGGTAGCTGACGCTGATGTTATTCGAGTTCCTTCACTAATATGAAAATTAAGAGAAACAGATTGGCAAAAATACCTAAATTTGTTCCACATGGGTCTGTTCCCAGGATCCGCGTTAAAATCCCCAAAAATAATTAGGTTATTGTAACCAGCATTTCTAATAGATTCAACAGAGTCTTGAATGTTTTCCCAGAAAATATCACCTTCCGTCTGCGAACGATAGCAAACACAAACAGCTAGAGCATGTGTTTGAGTTTTAATCTCGACCCAAAGGGCTTCTAACGTGGGCGTTTCAAAATTATATAAACGTTTGGCAATACATGAATCGGAGAAATAGAGAGCCACCCCTCCTGCATGAGTCAGTCGGTCTTTCCTAAAAATTGGTAAATATCCAGGGATTGATAGTTCAACGTTGCTGGTTAAATTCAGAAAAGTTTCGCATATACCGAGTAAGTCATGTTTATTGCAACGTCTGCCAGAAGACAGTCAATCAAGTCCGAATTTAGACCACGAACATTAGAACTCCACAGCGAGATGTTAGATGATATTGGACCAGGATTCATTCCAACGTCACCACAACGTATTAAAAGTAAGGCCACTATTAAAATTAATTGCGCTAACAGGACTCGCAGTGCATATGGTAAGAAAGTAAAACAAATGGTTGATTTCACATGCTTATAAGATTATAAGATTGGGTCAGGTGTGTGGAACGTCGCTTGCTTGAAGTGTGAAAAGTATGTCTAAATAATAATGTTACAAGGATATTTGAAGCTACCGAGTAACCAAGATTGATAGATGAATAGGGTATTTCAGAACAGAAGAGCATGGTTGGTTCATAAGATATCTTTTTGAGACTATAAACTACACGTTATGTAAATCAACTATAATATCGCTCATCGATATACTGATTGGCAGTGAAGCGCACACAACTGAGTCGTCACGCTTGACCACACTTGACTTGTAGTCCAGTGGATTTTGACTAAAGCGTGTTTCGCGGTATGGACGATGTTTTATGATTGATTCTGATACTATGGGGTGTCCCGAGCATAAATCAGCCGGGTGCCACTTTGATACCCTTGGGCGGAATTTTTTAAGGGCAAAAACAAAATGGCCGCCAGATATTTCAAGGTCAAATATGTTTTTTTCAACAAATGAAGCCAGGAACAAATGTAATACCTCATTTTCATGTGATTTTGACTGGGCAATCCATTTCTTGTATTATTTTTATAATATAAAGTCATCTTCAAGGTCAAAACGTCAATTTCAAGGTCAAATAAGCAAAAATACCCTTTTTAACAAATAAAGCTAGGAACATGTGTAATACCTCTTTTTCGTTGGATTTTGTCTGAAAAATCCATTTATGGTATTATTTTGGTGATCCAAGGTTATCATTAAGGCCGAAAGGGCATTGCCAAAGTCAAAGACAAAATGGCCGCCAGATATCTCAAGGTCAACTATGATTGTTCAACAAATGAAGCCAGGAACAAGTGTAATACCTCCTTTTCGTGTGACTTTGACCGGGCAATCCATTTCTTGTATTATTTTCATGACTCAAGGTCATTTTCAAGGTCAAAAAGTCAATTTTAAGGACAAATAAGCAAAATTACCATTTTTAACAAATCGAGCTAGGAACATGTGTAATACCTCTTTTTCATGTGATTTTGTCTGAAAAATCCATTTATGGTATTATTTTGTCTTTTTGACGTGATTTTTGACTGAATAATCTATTCTTGATACTATTTTGATGATAAAAGTTCATCTTTAAGGTCAAAATGTCAATTTCACGGTCAAGTAAAGGAGAATATGATTTTTAACAAATACAGCTAGAACATGTGTAAAAAACTTTTTTTTTGTGGGATTTTGAGCGAAAAATGTCTTTTTCCTATTACTTTGGTGATTTAAAGTCATCCTCAAGGTCAAATATATGTTTTAGCGTATAAGCTAGAAATTGGAGCACGTATACTACCTTGTGTTGGGTTTTATTTTGACTGGATAATCTAATTCTGTTGGGTTTAAATGATCAAACATGCTCAAGGTGAAGACATCGGCTCGAAGGCATTGAATGGCAATTAACAGAGATGTGTTAAAGAGTGATGGAAAAGTTTTAACGGTTGATGAGGAGGTATTAAAGGGCAATGAGAAGGCGATAAAGGACAATGAAAAGGCATTAAAGGGCAATGAGGAGGCATATTATAGAGAAATGAGGAGGCGTTAATGGGCCACAAGAGGCGTTACAGAGCCACCTAGGGCCTTATAAGGTGAGAGAGAGGCATTATGGAGCTATGGAGAGGCACTAAAGTCCTCATAGCTTTTAGTTTAATGCCTCTTCTTTGCAATTGAAGGCCTTTCTTTTGCCCTTTAATGCCTCTTCTTCACACTGAACGCTTCTCCATTGCTCTTTAATTTAACTCTCCGTCACATTTTAAAGCTTTACCATCAATCTTTAACGCCTCCCCATGGTCCTTCGACGCCTCCCCATCGCCATTTATCGTCTCTCATTGCCCTTCAATGCTTTTGGATCTACCTTTATATTTTTTCTTCGTCCTTTAACGCCTTTCCGTCACCCTTTAACGCTTCTTCGGTGAAATTTAACGCCTCCTCATCGCCCTTTACTGGCTTACCATCACCATTTAATGCCTCTCCATCACCATTTACCACCTTTTCATCGCCCTTTAACCCTTTAGCATCACCATTTAACGCATCTGCAGCACCTTTTTAACGCCTCTCCATCAACCTTTTAGTGCATTTCCATAACCTTTAACACTTTTTCTTGGCCCTTTGACGCCTTTCTGTCACTCTTTGACATCTCTCCGTCATAATTTAATTTTTCTCAGTTGCACTTTAGCGATTCCCCGATATCTTTAACGCCTTCTCATCGCCCTAAAACACATATCCATCACCCTTTAGCACCACCGCATCACCTGTCATTTAATGCTTCCTCGTCACCCTCTAACGCCATTCAATAACCTTTTCATGCCACCCACCAACACACCATAAACGCCTTCCCATCGCCATTTAACTCATCTGCAGCGCCTGTTAGCATCTCTCCATCACCATTTAATGCATCTCCATCAACCTTTATTACTTTTCCAATGCCCTTTGACGTCTCAGTCACCATTTAACGCTTCTCTGTCGCCCTTTAGCAATGCTCCGTTGTTTTAACACTTTCTACTCACCCTCACACGCTTATCCAGCACACTTCAACTCCTCCCCATCGCCCTTCAGCGCTTTTCCATAGTCGTTTAACGTTTCATGGTCGCCCTTTAACGACTCCTCATCACCCATTACCGCCTTCCCATCGCCATTTAAAACTTTCCCATCACCATTTAATGCCTCACCATCGCCCTTCACCACATTCGCATCTGCAGCGCCTATTAGCGCCTCTCCATCAAAGCTTAATGCATCTACATCACTTTTAACACTTTTTCGGCCTTTAACGCCTTTCCATCGCTCTTTGACGTCTCTCTGTCACCATTTAACGCTTCTCCATTGCCCTTTAACGATTCTCTGTCTTTTTTAATGCCTTCTCATTGCACTTAGACACCTATCCATCAATCATTAGCACCGCCCCATCACCCGTTACCGTACTTCCTTGTCAGCGTTCCATAGCCCTTTCATGCCACCCTGCCACCTTTTAATGCATCTTGTCACTCTTTAACGCCCCATTTTTGCCCCTTAACGCCTCCTCGTTGCCATTCACCGCCTCCTCATTGCCCTTCAATGCCTCCTCATTGCCCTTTAATGACTACTCATTTTCTTTTAACCCTTCTTAATCGCTCTTTAGCGCCTCTGGGGCGCCTTTTTAACAACTCGTCGACATCCTTTAATGCCTCCCCATTGTCTTTTACCGCCTCTCTGTCACCTTTTACCGCCTCTCCACTGATCTTTTATGCTTTTTCGTCGCTATTTGACGCCTCTCCGTGACCCTTTGATGCCTTCTAGTTGTCTGATCATTTCACTCTGATGATCTTTATTCATTAAAACCCTACTAGAATTAGATTATCCGGTTAAAGATACACCAAGACAATTTATTATGTGTGCTCCAATATGTAGAATACTACGTTAAAATAATATTTGACCTTGATATTTACATTTGACCTAGAGGATCACCTCAAATAACCAAAATCATACCAGAAAGATATTGTCCTAGCTTAATTGTTGAAAATCATATTTTCGCTTACCTGACCTTGAAATTGACACACTGACCTTGAAAATGACCTTTAATTATAAAAATAGTAGCAGAAATGGATTATTTGTCAATATTACACTAAAAAGACGTACAACACTTTTTGCTATTTATGTTTGTTAATTGAATTTTGATGACCTTGAATTGAAATTGATCTTGAAGATAACCTTTAATCACTCAAATAATACTATAATTGGATTTGTCAATCAAAATCCCATAAAAAGAGGTATTACACACATTCCTAGCTTTATTTGTTAAAAATGATATTTTCTCTTACTTCACCTTGAAATTGACCCCTTTGACCTTGAAGATGACCTTGAATAATCAAAATAATATCAGATATGGAATGCCCAGTCAAAATTGCATGAGGTTTTACACATGTTCCTAGCTTTATTTGTTAAAAACGGTAATTTTGCTTAACTGACTTTGATATTTGACCTTTTGACCTTGAAGATGACCTTGAATCATGCAAATAATACAAGAAATGAATTGCCCAGTCAAAACCACATGAAAATGAGGTATTACAATTGTTTCTAGCTTCATTTGTTGAAAAATCATATTTGACCTTGAAATATCTGGCAACAATTTTGTTTTTGACCTTGGAAAGGACTTTCGACCTTGTAGCTAACCTTGGATCAACAAAATTATACCATACATTCATTTTCAGATAAAATCCCATGTAAAATAGGTATTACACATGTTCCTATCTTTATTTGGTAAAAATTGTATTTTTGCTTATTTGACCTTGAAATTGTCTTTTTGACCTTGAAGATGACCTTGAGTCATCAAAATAATACAAGAAATGGATTGCCCAGTCAAAATCACATGAAAATGAGGTATTACACTTGCTCCTGGCTTCATTTGTTGAAAAATCTTATTTGACCTTGAAATATTTGGCGGCCATTTTGTTTTTGCCCTTACAAAACTCCGCCCAAGGGTGCCAAAGTGGCACCCGGCTGATTCCTGCTCAGGACATCCATTAGAACCAGAATCAATCATAAAACATCGTCCATACCGCGAAACACGCTTGAGTAAAAAAATGCCATTTGACAACTGGACTATTGTGGTGAACTGAAGTTTGATCATCTCACCTATTGAACACCGTGATGCCGTGTCGCGTATTACATTTGTACACGTAGTTTCCTACATACACGACGAGTTTCGTTGGCCAGTAAATTTGCTCATTCCATACTGGCTGACAACTACATGCACATTGTGAAATGCCATTCATACCTGTGAAACGACTTCTATCTGAATCCCCAGAGCTCAAAAACACTAAAAAACAATTACGATTAAACTCAGACTCAACAGGAAACACTGAAAATACATCCACTGTAAATCCAGACGAAGAAATAAATATTGAGGATCTAATAAAAACCGAGCTTCAGACACAATTGAGCACTAATATGCCTCCGAAAATTGAAAAGGGAAAAAAAGGCGGACAAAAATCTCCAGAGACACATGCAGGAACCAAGGACATGCGACTAGATGCAGATGCAATGGCGAAGATAGTCGCTGAGGTAGTCAGCCAACTAACCCCTGTACTTATCAAAGCCATAACAACGGCTATAGCATCATGTATGACAAGCACTCTTACCAAACAAATAACCAAAATTGAAGACGAAAAATCAGTCCAGAGACAGTATATCCAGCAGCAATCATTGAACGCTTTATACGAAAGAGATAAACTTGAACAGTACGACAGAAGATTGAACATAAGAATAAATGGTGTTGAAGAAAAAGAACAAGAGGTGGTGGAGGAACTGGTGGAGCAAGTTTGTGCTGCTGCCAAAGCTCCTATACGAAAAGAAGATATATCGGCCTGCCATAGGATATGAGCGAAAGGGACAACACATCGAGCTATTATATGCAGGTTCATTTCCCGTCTGACACAATCGAGAGTCATGAACAACAAAAAAAATCTGAGAGGAGCGGAAGGATTTCATAACAAAATATTTCTTAATGAGGACCTAACTCGTCTTCGTGCTCGATTATTCCATATGGTCAGAAAGCGTGGGAAAGTGACTCGCGCAAGTACAAAGAATGGTCGAATATACTGCAATATTCCCGGCAAAGAACACCCAGTGATATTGGACTCACCAGATGATCTGTGCCGCCTAGACTATGAAGAACTACCGTATAAGGAACTAGGGCTCGCTTATTATCAATTACCTGAAACTGTATAAATTGTTTTTCACCTAATGTATATATCTAATGTGTGTATTTAAAAAATCGCAATGTCTATTGAAACTGACATATTAGGAAGCATAGGAGGTCTTCGAAATAACTCCTTAAATCATATTCTTCATGCCAATACTTTCGAAAATAATGAAAACCTTGAGTATGAAGTTACCACAATAAAACACTCTCCATATGTGGATCATTTAGAATTTTCAAAAATCATTAAAAGAGAAGCAAGACGAATTTTGTATTTTAAGCCTTAATATACAATCTTTAAATGCAAAATTTGATGAATTGGTCATTCTGCTCCACAGTCTAACAAATTGTAAATTCAGCGCAATCCGCATACAGGAAACGTGGCTAACAGACAAATCAGATTTATCATTATTTAAAATTGATGGTTATAATTTTATCTCGCAAAGTAAAATATGTAGTGCACATGGTGGTCTAGCCATATACTTGAACAACAAATTAAACTATAATCATTTAAATCTCTATGACAATTCGGATATTTTTGAAGCACAATTTATCGAAATGTCTGGTTCTGACATTAACAAACCCGTCATTATAGGTAATATGTATAGACCACCACGTGATGTTAATAAAAACTACCAGATGTTTATACAAAAAATTGAGCCGATACTAAAAGAGCTAGAGAAAAGCAATACCGAATCGATTCTCACCGGAGATCTGAACATAAATCTACTTAAAATAAATGACAAACCTATATTTAATGAATTTCTTGACACTGTAATATCGCACAGTTTCTACCCCAAGATTACATTACCTACAAGATTAACCACACGAAGAGGCACATTACATTTTACTGCAAACTTTCCACTGCCACAGCAGATATGACAACAAGCATTCTCGTAAGCGAAATATCAGACCATTTCCCCTACTTTATGTCTCTAAATGTAGGAAAGAAAAAAACACATAATAAAAGAAAACGATTACGTAGCAATTCCCAAACTATCGCCCTTAGACATCATTAACATAAAGAAAAAAACTTAGTGAAGATAGACTTTTTGAACTATTGACAAATGATCCCACAGCTGACCCAAATATAAATTATAATATTATAGATGAATCAATAACCAGAACAATAAATATGTTTTCAAAATCAAAACCAGCCAATTTTAATAAACGCAAACATAAAATGTCTAACGGGATAACAGAGGGAATAATTCGATCAATAAACATTAGAAATGTTATGTACCGGAAATTAAGAACAACTAATTCAGATTCTGAACATTACCACACCCGAAAAACTAATTTTAGAACTTATAACGTCATTTTAAAGAGAAGTATCTACATTTCCAAAAAACAATATTACCAATCATGTTTTGACAAATATAAGAATGATATGAAGCAAACGTGGTCAACAATTAATACCATTTTAAATATAAATAATAAAAAACGCAAATTACCTTAGAATTTTTATTTAAATGGACTATTAACAAACAACACAAACAATATTGTAAACAGCTTTAATGAATACTTTTGCAATATAGGTCCTAAATTAGCGTCTTCGATTAAATCGAACCCAAACAAATCCTACAAACATTATCTGAAACATCCCACCAATAGTAGGCTCCGTTTTAAGCCAGTAGACTGTACTGCAATCACAAAAATAATAAACGAGCTTAATCCTAGACACAGCACCGGCCCAGATGTATTATCCACCAAATTACTACAACAAATTAAAGAACCACTTATAGAATCCTTAGTTATCACTATCAACCAATCCTTAAGTACAGGCATATTTCCAGAAAAATTAAAAGTTGCCAAAGTAATCCCAATCTTTAAAAAAGATGATCCTTTACTCATAGAAAATTATCGCCCTATTTCTATCTTACCTTCAATTTCTAAAATTTTTGAAAAAGTTATATGTAACCAATTGAACGATTACTTTGATGTGAACAAGTTATTCCATAGCAGTCAATACGGCTTCAGAAAGCAACATTCGACCGAATTGGCTGCTATGGAATTAGTTGATAGAGCAACACAAGAGATGGATAGAGACGAAATTCCCTTTGGCATCTTTTTGGACCTTTTGAAAGCTTTCGACACGTTGAATCACTCTATACTTTTAGATAAATTAAATTATTATGGAATTAAAAAATGTTCATTGCAGCTTATAAAAAGTTATCTTGCTAGTCGATCACAATATGTAGAACACAACGGTATTAAATCAGATTACAGCCCAATCTCCACAGGAGTGCCGCAAGGCTCAATCCTGGGACCATTACTCTTCATAATTTACCTAAACGACATTCCCCTCTGCAGTAAAATATTTAAATTTATAATCTACGCGGACGACACTACTTTGTTTTCTAACCTTGGCGAATTTAAAAAAGAAAATAGAGATGAAATGTTAAATGCTGAACTGTCAAAAATAAATATGTGGTTTCAACTAAACAAACTTTCACTAAACACAACCGAATCAAAATTTATGGTCTTCAGAAAACCACAAAAAAAATTAAAATACCAGTCATCAAAATTAACCAAAAGGAATTAGAACACGTTGAAACCTGTAATTTTCTCGGTGTAAATTTAGACACAAATATTAGTTGGAAATCTCACTTAAGTAAAGTATCTAATAAAATAGTAAGAATTATAGGTATTATAAATAAGCTGAAATTCATCCTCCCACAAAATATCCTTTCTTATATATATAACTCTTTGATAATGCCACACATAAATTACTGCATTCTTTTATGAGGTCATGCAAATAAACGGATTTTTAAATTACAGAAAAAAACAGTGCGAATCATATATAAAGAACGTCGCCTCTCTCATACAGATCCAATATTTAAGAATCTAAATCTTTTGAAAATTAATGATATATACCGCCTTCAATTGCTAAAACTGTACTTTAAATGTAAACAAAACCTTCTTCCTGTCTACTTTGATTCATTTGATCTGACACCTAATTATAGAGTTCATCAACATAACACACGAAATATAAATAAAATACACGAGCCGTATGTAAGACATGATTTTGCCAAGACATGCAGCCGTTATGAACTGCCTATTCTTGTTAACAAAACATCACCATCTATCATAGAAAAAGTAAACACTCACAGCTTTAAGGGGTTTTGCACTTACACAAAAAAATATTTTGTAGACAACTACTCAACGACTTGTGATGTTTTAAATTGTTACTCTTGTAATAATATTCCTCATCTATAGTAATGATATTCCTCACTTGATACATATACTACATAATTTTCTCGTTTCACTTGGTATACTTGTGACATTTTAAATTGTTACTCTGTAATAGTATTCCTCATCAATAGCAATAGTAATCCTCACCTGATACACATACTGCATAATTTTTCTCGTTTCCCTTAGCATATTTGTGATATTTGAAATTGTTACTCTTGTAATGGTATTCCTCATCAATAGCAATAGTATTCCTCACTTGATACTTATACTGCATAATTTTTCTCGTTTCATTGTGTATATTTGTGATATTTTAAATTGTTACTCTTGTAATAGTATTTTCTCATCAATGGTTATAGTATTTCTCACTTAATGCACATACTGCATAATTTTCTCGTTTCACTTTGTATATATTTAATCATTTCAAACACATACTGTATACCTGATTTACATAGTAACTGAACTGTCAAATGGGTGGCCTCTATGCCAGCGACCATATGTGGTCTTAATGGAGGTCTCCCAAACCATGTATTTACGGTTAAATAAACTTTCTTCTTCTTCTTCCTTGCCCTGTATAAAGCTACATCAACAGTCATGAGAACTCAAAGCTGTAAGCTGCCGAACAAGCTGCCCAGAACCCCAAGGCTTTTTCGTTGGATCGTGATCAAGAAAATATCAAAACAATATAGTAGGCTAAATTTAGAAACAGTTGTGACCCAGTGCACACTCCGCGCCGACCCGCCGCTAGATCAGCCCTGGTCCACCATCAACGACGCCGGCCCAGAACTAAACCAGCAACGGCCCAGCGGTTAGTGTCTGCTGGTAAAAGAGATTGTGACAGTAGACAACTGATTATGCACCACAGTAATTGAAGTTTGTTAACACGCCTAACTCCACTATAGTAACGTAGGCTAATTGTAACGGTATGTCAAGAGAAAGGTATATGTAACATAAATGTAATATTTTTGCCATAAGTAACTCAATAAAGTTGACCAACAAGGCGTAAGCTACATATTAGATGGTGAGTATGTCGACGGCCAGTAAGCGAACATAGTTGGTCCGCTGCTGGTCCAACGTGAACAACGGTGGGCCTATTTCAAACCAACATCGTACCAATTTCAGTCGAGTGTACACTCTCGGGAAGCCATTGTTGATAAATAAATGTTCAGCCACTGTTAATTGGTTGTAAAGGTGAAAATGATAATAATAGTAAGCGCTGATCCCTCGCCCGTTCGAGAAATAAAGGACCAACGTTGCGAACGATGGATCAACTTCAAAACAATAAAAAAACTTCAGTACAATAAAAATTAAGTTGATGTGGTTAACGGGGAGTGACAGCACACACGACCGAACTAATTTCACATAAATTATAAGCAAAATAGGCCTAAAATTGACCAAGATCAGGTGGTGAGTGTACCTATTGGCTCTCAGACACAATACGTTACGTTGACCCAACGCAGATTCAATGCCGGACCACCATCTACGACGCTGGTCCAACAATATCGTTGACTGATCATACATATCATATACCGCCGAGAAACACATTGAGTCACCCTTTGGTTGCCAAAGACACTAAGTAAATTTGATACAAAAAACTCATAGTCGCAATTATAAAATTTGATATAAACATCATGTTGGGAAATATTTGTAGTTTTCAGATAATCAAATGTATTCCCGTATTTAATTACTGTTATCCGCTGTACACATGGTACCCGTGGATACATTATTGACAATACGCGTTAATATACAGTCATGGGCTCACAAGTGTTAATTGTGGCGGGGTTTCAATTAATGAGGGGTGTTATGACACCTCGTTCTTTGTCTGATCAACATGAGAGGGTGCAGTAGCTGTGGAAGTCAAAAGTGCGAACATTACGTCTCAGGAGTGTTATGCTTGCAGTAGATTTAGTGTTAGACAGAAGATTATAAGCGGTAATTGAGCGTGAAAGCGAGATGTCAACGGCTTGTGACTGCCAATTATATTATAAAAAATATGTGGATATTTATTTCTTCATAGCTGGAAACAGCTTTACTTATATCTATGTATCACATATAATATATTATATATGTTGTATGGATATTGGATACATATCCAAAATATTGTCAAGATATATATAAATATATATATATATATATCTATATTTGTTTTGTATATAACTTATAAACATTAGTAAAAAAAAATAGTGTATTGAACTATTTTATGAGCTCCACATTATCGGACAACCAAATTATGGACATGCAACGACAATCCTGAGGGGATGATTGTGGCTAATTTGCCATATCATAAGCCCTCTGTTTTTGCGAAGGAAAGGATCCAGGAACACATTCCTGGAAGCAGCAAAGTATGAGGCAACAAACTACTCCACTATGAGAATGATTAAATATTGTTTCTGTGAAAATGTATTTCATAAAAAATGTATTAACCTCGCTGAAGACGCTTCATAATATAAATATAATAGATGCTGATAATTTGAAATAAATGTTGATAATATTATGTAAAATGTTTTGTTCTTATGATATGTACTTTGCATTGCATTAAAATTGTATTTTCAATATTGTGGTGGTCAGCTTTATATGATATTATGAATGTGAATACATTATTAAACTGAATTGAATGTACATGATATTGTAATATATTACCAATTATATTGTGATATTTATATTTTATATGTGAATGTATATAATATATTTAATCTTGTTGCGATGGCAGTATAATATGCTATTATAAATGTGACTATATAAGCTGTGAAATCATATTTATAAATGTAATTTTATTCTTTGAAATGTACTGCAATAAAATAATACTTAATAATTAGGTTAATACTGTTGGAGTACTTGTATGATACCTGTGAATACATTTGTAAATAAATATTTGCATGTCATTATTGGTTCCGATCATTCATTTATGCGGTGATGTAATATATTAGCACTTAATTTTGTGGCCATACATTTTCATCCGCTTGGTCGCCTAGGGTTAATCATTAAGATTAGGACAATTTAACGCCGTGTTGAATATACGCCGCTGTTACCTCTATGTTCTTTGTTATCTTCTTTTATTTATCTATTTAGTGTCATGCCATGAAAACGTTATTAATATGTGATATGTTTGGATCACATTAGTGCACTATATTGCTGTAGCAATGCGATATTTCTATTTGGAATGTCAAATATAGGTAGAATAAATATAGATAGATATTTATTGATGACGGGAAGTCTATGTGGATGTATGCTTCGTTAAAATCAAATAAAAATCGACATGATATATTGATAAAATATTTGTATAATAACGCTCGCTGAATCTTGATAATTTTGTGTTTTTATATTTGCTAATAGTTTCAGTTACAATTTATTATTCTATGCGATGTTAAATTTAGAAACGACTTGCCAAGCCAGAGATATTAAGCTCCCCCCAACCAGGACTGTCACCACACTGTGACTAAGGGGATGTCTAATTTGACAACGGCTTGCCAAAGTCTTGCCAGGGTGTTGGCGTGCTTGCACTTGTCAGCAAAATTAAGCACCCCTCTGTATGCACTCTCACTGAACACGCCACCCTACACTATGGCGAAGGGATGCCTAATCTAACTATATGTTATATTTATTATAACATAATTATAATAATTATATTTTTTGTTTCCAAGGCCTTATAATATAAATAACACATAATATAGTTTGAATTACAGTAGTGTAATATAATAATGTGCTATTTGTTTTACTTTGTAGACTATCAAGATTAATTTTCTGATAAATAATGGTAATATTCACAAATGAAGATGTATTAAACAATTATGAATGACATTTCCATGCCAATTTACCAAATAGTATGCATTAGGAATTAAAATTAATTATTTTATAATTTAAAAGGATTGCTGTGATATTAGTATGATTATGCCTGCTGAATTTCAACAAGTGTGTGTATTACATATTTGATAATAGATTTGTGTCCAATTTATCATTGATTGCAATATTGCAATTGCAGAAGTCATGTAAGTTTTGTCTTTAACTAGCAATTAAATATATAATATATACATCTGCTGATCATTTACGATGAGACACACAGCTGTCTCACTGTGACCACATGGTCTCACCACCCCAAATGCCAGTCCCATTGAAACGCATGTATAATGCCAACATTCTCAGGGCCGAAATCACCACTTTTGTCCCTAACTGCCCCCCTATGTGAGACACCATTATAAAGCCTAAGCTGTCCTTTTTCAAAAAACAGCTTCGAAAATGGTATGATAACTTCCTGCGTTTTGAGCTACACTCCCATGTTGGTAAAAATGTCCGTTTTGCCCAGATCTCCCGAAATATTCTTGCGCCCATTCCCAGAAAAGACATTCATTCTAACCCCTTGTGTCCATCCGAAAATCTCACATAACAGTTATACCTCATATCACAGATAGCGAAAACAGTGTGTGCTTACAATTTATCCACATAATTACAACATTCATGTATTTTTCTTAATTCACCAGAAGCGGAAACAACCATTTAAAGCAGTAATTTGGGTAGGGATTCTCTAGTCAGTAGCCACCCCCCTTGGATCTCGGCTCATTTAGGGTGGTGAGACCACATTAGGTGCCTTCTTGCGCAGAACCGGAAGGGAAGCCTAATATCGAGGGGATGCTTAATATGGCGTGACACCGGCAACGCGCCTGCCCTGCGCTGCATGAGCGCTCGAAGTAGGCGCTGGGCACACATCGGAAGCTCGCCCAGCGCTCGAGCAACATGCTGTGACTATGTTATTTCTGCACCTTAACCCATAGAGCTCTGAAGAACGACATTTTATTTTTAATCATTTTAGGTGGTGTTTCACACGATACACGGCTTTTAAGTGCAGAATTTGTTTTTAATTAGTCGTTATTAGGTCCAAACATCGAATGTTATCATAAATTTTGGACATATTAAAAAAATTATCAGTGCGAATCACAACGCACTGACCAAAATTCTTCATTTATTGTGCGCAGGACGTGCGTGATGGTATGTGTGACTGGGCCTTTATCACACGTAGATAAAGCGTGGCCCACACATTGAAACACATGTTTAACACAAGCACAGCGAACATGCACACCCTCTGTAGACCTGTCATGCAGATTCTCTCTCTAACATGGTGTCATGCGTGATATTCTCTCTAGCATGGTGTCCTGCTTTCTAATGAGCCGTCAATAAGCGCATATGACGACCAGTAATTCACAGTTTTCGCTTACTTGCATACGCTAAAAGTGTTCAATTGTTTTATTAGATATGTTATGTATAGCTGTTGTACCACCTTGCAAACACATGTACGAATTGGAATCGATTTGATGTGTTTCTAATGTGAAATAGACGCCTGCTCACTAAATATCGGCATGAAAATTGACACTTTTGTTGATTTTATTTCAACATGGATAAACATGCCGCGCCAAAAAATCGCCCACGTGCTGTGGGCCGCATTGGTCTGGTTTGGCCACGAGTTGTGGGTCGCGTTGGTCTGGTTTGGCCACGTGCTGTGGGTCGCGTTGGTCTGGTTTGGCCACGTGCTGTGGGTCATGTTGGTCTGGTTTGGCCACGTGTTGTGGGTCGCGTTGGTCTGGTTTAGCCACGTGTTGTGGGTCGTGTTGGTCTGGTTCAGCCACGTGTTTGGGTCGCGTTGGTCTGGTTTGGCCACGTGCTGTGGGTCGCGTTGGTCTGGTTTGGCCACGTGCTGTGGGTCGTGTTGGTCTGGTTTGGCCACGTGTTGTGGGTCGCGTTGGTCTGGTTTGACCACGTGCTGTGGGTCGCGTTGGTCTTGTTTGGCTTGTTGTGTTTGCGTTTTTTTGGCATGTACCTTCGTGCGTCAACAGGTCAATAAGTGCTTATGTTTTCTACAATACATCACAGAGCATGACACAAAGAGAAGATGTTTAGCGCTTGTTCAGGGCTGTTCAAACTCTCAGCTAGTCATATATGTCACCTTTTTGGGATTTCGTGTGGCTTTGGTAGCTCATTATGGATATCAATAAAAATAATCATAATAAGAAAAAAATACATGGTCAAATTACGTTTTATTTATTTAGCATGTCAGGCTCACAAAATATTGATGAAAACTACCCGATGCGTATAATCATTATTAAAAAAATATACATATAATTATGATGTGCTCTTAAGACGTATTTGAATAAAACTAAGTGATTAAACAGATCAAAGAGCTTTTTTTTTGTGTATGTTCGTTTCATTTGATTAATTTTAGCAAATGATAAATGTTGAGATGTTGTAGCACGTATGGGTAGTATGGTATCATGCAGCAGCTTCATCATATAGTTCAGCATTCTGAAATAAAAAGTAAGTGAGAGGTTTTTATTTACTTCAATTTAATTTGACTTTTCAGTTGAAACATGCAATAATGGTACAATATCATTATTATTCCTTAACTATTTTTGTCCTACATGTTATCAACATTGGTTGATGAACTCCACGCGACCTGTGTCAACCATATTAGTTAATTAGAACTATATGATAAAATACTATAACAGTATAATCTAAAAACAACTGTTCATCAGTTATGGGGTGATTGGCTATCATGTGACCCATGTGAGGGATATCATGTTACCCATGTGAAGGTCACATGATAGCCAATCACCCCATATAAGGGAACAATTATGCCCCATCTTGTGGCAACTTTGATTTATTTGTCACAAAATTATTCATACCATATACGGGGTGAGAGGTCACCTTTAAATGAATTCACCATAGCGAGATATAATTCATTAAATGTAAAATCACTTTTTAAAATATACAAGCCACTAGCACAAGATGTTGACCCCGATGCTAGTTTAATGTTGGTCCATTGTCTGAGACATCGGTGTAATATGGAACCCGAAATGAATCAGTATCGCGGATTTGCTGCCCAGCAAATATGGCAAACGAGGGGGTTTTGTGGATAGTGTAGATATCCAATGTATTCTTAACGTTATTTGGAAGTTAGCTTAAGCTACCTGTTGCATGGATGAGACTAGACAGCCAGTCAGTCAGAGACTGCAAACCGAGGCCAAAATTATTGATCTTAATGATTGTAAAACATATGGTAGTAGTATTGCATTCATTCCTAAGTGTGGTATAGAGTTAATAATGACGTCATTGATTCAACAAATGTCATTCATTCATTCATTCATTCATTCATTCATTCATTCATTCATTCATTCATTCATTCATTCATTCATTCATTCATTCATTCATTCATTCATTCAAACATAAGTAACCATACACAACAGTTGTGAGACTATGACGTCATAAATATACTTCTACATTGTATACAGTTGAATTGAAATATCATTTTACTAGGTCTACTCATCCATGTAATTCGATCTTAAAGCGAATCCTGCATCCGAGTCGTAATCCGGACCATACCCAAAATTAAATTGATTGTTTTTTGCCAGAAACACACCTCCGGTGAAAGTTTGATACAAATCTGATCATCACATTTTGAGTAAACAGAGAGATTGACAGATCGACAAACAATAAAAGCAAATAATACAGCTGGACCAGAACAGCCTCACCTCACACGAGAACCGGAAGTAAACAGATCAAACGTGAATTAGTCAAATATCTCATTTACGTTTCTCTTTAGTTATTAGATTATTTTTTGTTTCTTTCAAGATTAATAACACAATTATTAACGCAAATATGATATTATTTTAGCTTATTGATTACCTCAATCGATCATTTTTATTTTCTATTCAACTCCTTCTTTAATGCTCCAGCTTGCATCCTGCCTTCCTCCATGCTCCGACACGTCCTTTTCATACTCTGACACGCCCTCCTCCCAGCTCTGACACGCCATCATCCATGCCCTAACACGCCCTCCTCCATACTCGGACACGCCCTCTTCCATGCTCGGACACGCCCTACTCCATGCTGCTACATTAGAAAACACTAGAAAATAACATTTTGTAATGTGCCGTCTTGTGATCTCTGCACGCACTCTCCAATGCTCAGAACCCTGCACTCAACTTCCCGGTTCTCCTCCATCCACCTACGATACTTTGTCATCTTTCTCTACCATCCTTCATTACAAGCAGATCATATTGTTGTTTAACTTTTGGTCACAGTCGCAATGTTAACTCAATGTTAAAGCAACAAGTTGATTGGCTTCTACCTTCTTTTTCTTCCATAGATTCTTAAAACAATCCACCTTCAACAGACAACTTAAACAAATCTGTCATATAACATTATCAGGATATCATTATGAGGTGTTATTATCCTTACCTCGTCAACTACTGTATCTTCTGTCGTGGCAAACATTTCTGGTAATGTCATCTTTGGCGACGCGAGCCGATATGTCGACAATACTAACCTTCATTCAAGATTTACTATTTGTTTCAGTAAAAGTGATTTAATTTTCAAAAGTTGAGATTCGGTTTGATAAACTCTCATACAATTGGATGTGATAAAGAACTAAGCTATGTTGCAAATTACGCGAAGTCGCAAATATTTTTGCAATTATATCATTTTGAAAAAAACCACATTTTGAATGACAATGTATTATTGTATTGTATGTTCAAAGCTGGTTGTGATATATGATGTATCTCGCAATAAATTATGACTAGTAAAAGAGGGGATATTAATGATGACTGTTTCAGAGGGGCGACTAATGATGACTGGTTTTAAAGGGGAGATTAATGATGATTGTTTCAGATGGGCGATTAATAGTGACTGGATTTAGAGGGGCGATTAATGGTGACTGTTTCAGAGGGACGATTAATAGTCACAGGTTTCAGAGGGGCGATTAATAGTGACTGGTTTCAGAGGGGCGATTAATATCGACTGGTTTCACAGGGGCAATTCGTTGTGTTAATGGACAGTTATCGAACCAGATTAAGATAATTATATGCATGTATATCCGGTATATAGAAGGTTTGTCACCACCACTCTACGTTGGTCCAACATTGTATTAATGTTATACAAATATTTTGTGTTTGCTGGGCATAACACAGATGTTTGGCACTCCGCAATAAAATTGCACAGTAAAAATGAATTATAGAATTCACCTGGATTATGCATTTAACTCGTTTATCATACGTTGGCATCAATTGTACATTCCGGGGCAATACTAATAATATTTAAAATTTCATTATATAATTAACCTTACTCAAAATCATAATTAAAACTAATACATTTTATAATCTGAATTGTGACACTTTAAAAGGGGTTTCAAACCGGTCATGGTTATTTATAGACGAGTACAACCGAGTTGAGGTTTAATTTGATGATTGGTCACGTTGGCCTACATTTCCAGCATAAAGTATCACAACACCCGGTGAATAGGACACGCTGACGCTATGTCCACTTGAAGTTGGCCCACAGACATCAAACCAGCCTCTGGTGCTCGCCTTTTGTCTGCGGGCATGTTATACTCACATGTACAGTCTAACGCTGAGAGCTCTTCTATTAAGGTAGCCAGGTTTTCAAAGTCAGCATCATCCTTCTGAAACACCCATTCAGGTTTGCTGGCAATTTGGCGCAACTTTTTCACATTTTTGAGGTTGTTCACGGCAACGCAGATAATATGAATACCCTTGCTTTTTATGTGATTAGCCATGGAAATTGTTAGATGTTTATTCTCATTGTGTCGCCCGTCACTGTAGATAATGAGTATGTCAGCATACCCATTCCTGTTGCCGGGCCCCGCACATACATTCCAACCTCGCTTCAAGCCTTGGTGGATATTGGTAAATTTCCCTGAAAGAGTTATTGAAAATAAATGTTCTCCATGCAATATATCATCAGCTCATAGTCAAATAATATATATATATATACTTATATAATAAGTAAACATATAAATATAATACCTGTATATTTGATTTTGTTTATTGCTTTCTTTAATTTGATTTCCGAATAGTATTCATCCATATAGAACTCTATAAAGGCCTTTGTGCTGAACGAGCTCTGGCCGTAACGAAATGCGTTCTTGCCAACTTTAAACCTTTCGACCAATTTTAATTCTTGAGATCTGGCTTCCAAGAACTCAGACTGCAAAACAACATGTAAAGAATTAAGGACAAGCACATTGATAAGATAATGGTGGTAGATTCATGGAGAATTCCCTGTAAATGTACCTCTCTTATAATTCGATTATGGTAATAATACAACAACAACAACAACAACAACAACAACAACAACAACAACAACAACAACAACAACAACAACAACAACAACAACAACAACAACAACAACAACAACAACAACAACAACAACAACAACAACGACAACGACGACAACAACAACAACAACAACAACAACAACAACGACGACGACAACGACAACGACGACGCCTATACAAGATCAAACTTTGGCCCATACAAAATCACGTTATTATAGTAATAAAATAAAAAAAATCTTCTTATCACAATTCCAGTCCGTGTGTCTGATCAGTGCTCTTGACATAAAAAAAGTTTGTTATTTTTTTAAAAAGGTCGGTTTTCAGGTTGTGTTTGAAATAGCGCAATGTTGGATTTAAAGTTATGTGAGTGGGCAGCTTGTTCCATGATGTGGGACCAGCCTTTACAAAAGGCTCGATTACCAAAAGTCACAAGGTTCTTAATCCCCGACAGTAGATATGCATAGGGCATAGGGTAATATATAATTATATTATATATTTTATAAGTTGCGACAGGTACTCTGGTGCCAACCCATGAAGGGATTTATATACCAAAAGCAGCATTTTGTAAATGATCCGTGCCCTAACTAATCAATATCATTATTTTTATCGCCCTTTCTAAAACTAAAATAAAATATAGTAGTGTTTTAAACTAAAAAGTTGAAAGACATGAAGACTTACTTCTGTACTGCCGGAAGTGTCAAGGACGAAGATCACATCAGCTTTGTGCTCGTGGCATACATCTGAATATAAAAAAACACTCAAAGCTGATGATCAAAGCTTAGCAGCTGGTATTGAAAGCCTAGGATGGCACTATATAACAATGACAGGATTTATACATGACAGTGTGAAAACAATGGTAAATATGATACAAAAGAACCATATCATAGCTTTGTTTGAAGTCTGGGACACAAGCGGTCAGCATAAATAGTCAAAAGTAAGTTAATACTGTAAAGATGGATAGACGTATTTATTTGACCTTTCAAAACATACACAATTTACACAACAAAATATATACATTGGTGGTCTTGAGATTCTTTTTAAGGTCGACTGGGACCGCCAGCAAAAGAGCGTTCACACAACAACAAAAATAAAATAAACATATATAGATGAAGATTTGAAATTGTAATGAATAAGAGATAACAGTTAAATATTGACATATTTGCATACATGGAACTGTGCATTGTTGCACTTGCACGTACTTCAGCATAAAGCTATAACATATTTTGTATGCAATTAGATAAATTTTTAAAACTATGTGTTTGAACTTCATCATGAATTATATTTGGCGTATGATTTATTTTTTCAATTATATCGTATCGTAAACATGTTTAACGAAATTCCCTTCTGGTTTCAATGTGTCTAATATTTGAACAATTTCTGGTTTAATAATTGTGTAAGTTAGAGATATGGTTTGGACAAATATCTTTTAAAAAACGGGTACATTACTGTGAATACATTTAAAAAAAGAATTTGTGTTGGTTGAGTTTAAAAATATGATAGACTTTTAATAGGTTAAATATTACAAATATTGTGCCATAGGCTGGGAGCTGTGAGGTTCCATTGGAAAGATGTGCATCTCATGAGTTATTTTAGCCCAGATGTGCGGGTGTATCTACATGTAGAAGAATGTTATAGGGCATTAATGACAGGGGCTGTCATTCAAGTCAATTATGACGAGCTGGACCTAAATAGAAAAAGACCCGTCTATAAATGATTTTTATTGTAATGATGCCAGTATTTAAAACATGTTTCGTCACGTATGGGGTTTGTATGTTATTTGCAGGACGTTGCGTCTCGCTTTGAAAAGAAAATCACTTCCAATAAATTACGTATTGTTGTCTATCGTTCTCTATCTGACAGCGTTCCAGTCAATGAACACGGTCAGTAGACAACTAGTAAGTAGTAGACCGTTTGCTATTCCAGTATATGCTGACCCACGGTATGAAGCTTGCCGAAATTGATTTTATGGTGTTTTTAACCATTTTCGAGTATGCTGAATCCAATGCCGAGCGGTGCCAAGCTCAACTATTTATGCAAAGGCTCGAATTTTACGATTTCAAATTGGCCTCGAAAATCACTCAACATAGTTAATTAGCTATAATGTGTTCATAGTACAGAAACTACTCATACGAGAAAACAAAACAGTTGACCAAATTACAGTTATTTGAATAATTTTTAATAAAAAACGTTTTATATAGATCATTAAAGAGATTGTGTGTATATAATTTAGCTTTTATAATATGAGGACAACTGTTAATAATAGTTACAATACGATATGCAATACATTTTTTTACAAATTTATTTTTTATACGAAAGTCGATATATAGATCTTGGTTTCCGGTGTAGTAATTATGTGGATTTTTATTAAATATCAATGGGAAAAATAACAAGGTAAATTTCCATTGACGTACCGATAATACAATTTCACTTGCTGCATTTTACCATATCTTTGAATTTTATCAACAAAAGTTGGTATAATAAAGGTTACGAATGAGCGAAAAGTTTACTAAACGTAATGATCCTTGAAACCTTTTTTCTGCAGCAAATACATTTGATTATGGTGATCACCCCAAACCAATAAACAATAGGTCATGTGAGGTAATATTAAGGAATTATATAACAAAACTAAAATATCAGTTGGCAATGTATGTCTTAATATCATAAATAATCCTATAGAACGAGACATTTTACTAACAATATAGTTGACATCAGAATTCCATTTCAAATTCTTATTAATTATTAAACCAAACCATTCCGAAAATCTAGGGTGTCGTCTTTTGGCGGGTGGGGGGGGGGGGGTGTGCAGCACGACCACTTTTTTGGTAACACTGGCCGATCAGTATGACTAAATATAGGAGATTTATCAATTATACTAAAATCCCTGTTTTAAAGTGTATATACCTGTTTGCAATTATACCCCAACGCAAGAATACAGTAATGTATGTGTAGTAGAATCAAGGTGTTATATGCGGTGCTAGTAGTATAGTATTGGGCAGCATAGTCTTTAAGCAATTTATTATTCTCACGGCCTGGGAAATTTTGTTGCAAATTTTATTAACATGTGTTTTTCAAGTAATATTATTGTTTATAACTAGGCTTACAAAGTTTAATTCATTCACATGATCTATGTCATTGTTATTAGGCTTATTATTTGGTATATTTACTTTCCTATGGGTTTTATAAAATACCATGACTTTGGATCTGTTGCAATTTGGAGAGAGAGTGTTAGCTGACAGTCAATCAGCGACTTTTGTCATCTCTGAGCCATTTGCCTATTTGACATGACCTGTTTGTTAAAAGTAATTAAGAATAGGTATCGTCCGCATAGAAAATTAATTTGAACAATTTTCTTAATTCGGGTAAATCGTTATTGTATACTGAAAATAATAAAGTGCCTGAATAGATTATTCCGGTATACCTGCGTGTCAGATAGATATTTTTTTAAGTTAATTTAAATACTTGTCTTTTATACCAAGAAAGCTAGGGTTATGTAGGAGAAGGTTGTGGTATACAGTATCGAAAGCTTTAGATAAGTCTAAGAAACGGCTACCGGAACCTGCCCACTATCCATAACACCTGATATTTTATCGTAATAATGATTGTAACCAAAAAAAAAAAACAGTAACGGAAAATACATTATAACACTACCAACTAAAGAAAAATAAATATAACAGTAAAGCAAATTTCCTGACAGACAAAGGGAGATAGGGGTGTACCAAAAGAGAACATGTAGACTAATAGTAGAGATATGACCGCAAACATAAAAATCAAAGAAACATACATATGAAAAACAAAGAGAACAGGCTTGACAGAAACACGTCACATATAAAGTTGATGAACAAATGTAATGTTGCAGCAAAAGGCAAAGAAAACGTCAACTAAAAGTTGAAAAATAGCGTGGATCAAGAAAAAAGATATTTATATATTGGGACATCATGAAGTTTCAGTATTACCAAAGTGTTTAAGGTTGTATTTGACAGGAACATTCACTATTTTAGCACCTAGTTATTTTTCTGATTTTGAATCCGAGCGACTTTCAAATTGCTCCCGCAAATCCCACCTCATAGCAAAATAAACATATATTTTAAAAACATTCTGAAAATCAGCATGCAAAATATTCAAAGATTCAGTTATTATAGGCTTCCATTTAGTTATTATACAAAATGAAAGGCTATAGTGACTGTTGTAAGTGCTGTAACAATATAAATATATATGCCTATTGATGTTTTTTGATGTGTATTGTTTTTTTTTTTACTTATTTGTATATTTATTATATATATAACATACATACATATATAATCATTTTTTTTTACGAGATTACCGCCGTCATCCAGTTGTTATTTAAATTGAGAGGTAGAATACCACACGTAAGCCGAGAGCTCTTAGCTGCTTATTTATATAGCGCTTTCAAAAGACACAAGCAACTGTTGAATAATCCTGTTACTGCTAGCTGTGAAATATAATTTTAACAGAGTGAAGTATTGGCTTAAAGGCAACATTAAAGGTTGCCACGTGCATGTTATGATATGTTAAAAGTACTCCATTATAACTTTTATTAATATGAATGTTATTTAGATGTAATTACAAAGCCACAGGAGAACATTGAGTAAATTCAGATGTTCAAATCATCAAGATAATTTCAATGAAAGATGTTCAGATCATCAATATCATTTGGTCGCAAAAATGGAAACGTTTAGAAATTGAAAATTGCATTATGTCGTTTTTGTCGAAAAGACAAAACCATGGGCCAGATAGGGTTACCGTGCACCATCCCCCCCCCCCCCCAGGACAGTCTGAGACCAAGTTTGTTTTGCTCCTTGGACCTCCTCCGATATCAAAAGTCGATGCCATAAAAAAAAAGCTGGGATGGACTACCTGTTTTGGGCCATTTTCAAAATGACCGCCATCGAAATATGGAAATCACGTTTTGTGCCATAACTTGAGTTCTAAGGCAGTTAGAGTCACAAAATTGGTATCTATGCATATGTTTTTGGGGGTGAGGAATTCAATTATGCCAATAAAAAATGTTTCTGTATTCGTGAAAATTCATAAACAGCTATTCAAACGTATTTTTCGTGCATTTTCGGCCACTTTTTGTGTTATTCCATGGGCCAGAGAGGGTTACTGTGCACCAAGTTTTTTTTTTGTTTATTAAACCTCTCGCAATATTAAAAGTCGATGCCATCAAATAAAATTCGGACAGACTACCTATTTCAGGCCATTTCTAAATGGCCGCCATTGAATTTGGAAATCACGTTTTGTGCCATAACTTGAGTTCTAAGGCAGTTAGAATCACAAACTTGGTGTCTATACATATGGTTTTGGGGATGAGGAATCCAATTATCCCACTAAAAATATTTCTGTCTTGTAGATGATTTATAAACAGTTCAATAAACGTATTTTTCGTGTATTTTCTGTCATTTTTGTGTATTTTAGTGCGAACTCAGACAAAATCTAACCTTAAAATAAAACTTGTAGTGTTATTTTATTCTGTGAATAATGAGCATTAGTGTTGAAAATTGTAAATAAAAATTAAAGTTTCCTTATGACTAGCATAATAAATGAAAAAACTTTAGTGTAAAAAATATTAAAATAACAAAGTGGTGACTGTTCCATGAACAAATTAGAAGTACATGTAATCTTCATTCATTATATCTGACCAACAGCTGAGTAGAATATTTCCTTCGTTACAAAAAAAACCAATAGTTTCACTCACACAAGATCTTATCGCCACTGTAAAATTTAAAGAGTTAGATACACCCTTAACTTTCAATTCCAAGGGAAAGATTTGGTTATTTACAGTCATTCTCATGTATTGCACACTCATTTCACCAGTTTATCTAACACACATTTTCTAACACAGAGTTTCTAACATAATAGCTGTCATGTCATTAAATTCTTATAGTTGTGACAGCAGAAATGGTGGTAAAGGGGTGGTAAAGTCCTTGTTCTGCCACAATATGAAACGCGTTTGAACTACCATAGAACACAAAATAAGCATATCGCAAGCTACTGATAAGCTAAACTCAATCCTCATCACTGTCACTTTCAACTACTGCACTGTCATAAGACATCACTTCTTCCTCTGATATACTTGCTACATCGTCATCCCTTTCTAATGTATCATCTTCCTCTGCTATGTCTATTGGGATAATTGGACCTTGACACCAGACGGGCACACGTTCCCATAGTTTTCAGTCCATTCGTGACAACTAATTGCTGGAGGAATATATGGCTGAGGAATATGGGCTAATTTCCAAATTCCAGTCTGATTTACTCGTCTAATATGCTGAGACAATGTCTATCTACATGGTGGAAATTGGCTGAGGTCAATATTGCGCTCGAGATTGATGCACTTCTGCTTCAAAATAGAGTAGCGAATATCATGTACACTCTTATGACGATTTTTTCCATAGATGACACATGTGAACTCTTTGAGGTCGATCACCATGTCATCAGCCTACGCGTGAATGCGGAAAGAGACAGGAGGGCAGTGCAGAGCTTCTGACCATCATTGTTGGCTATGTGAATTACAATCAGAAGCCTTCTTGTGTTGTCTGAGCCAATATCAAACGAAATAGTGATGTCTAACTTGAAAGCATGGTGCAGCAATATGAAAAACACATCACTGTCAGGACTGCGAATGCGAACTGTATCATAGCCTTGCTCTTGTGCATAGAGACAGTATCAGTTTCTTTTTGATTTGAGAACAATGATGTAATCTCAGTTTTATTAACTGTTGTTCCATCTTTAGACGCAAGAAGGTAGCAGTTACCATGAGGGACAGTTATAATTTTTTCTATGCAAGTTTTGGAGCAAATTTATGAAAGCACCAAACATCATTACTTAACATCAACTAACTGTGATTTGTTCTCACTGTTCATCAGAAATGTCTTCCAATCAGCTGGCTTTTTTGCAATGGGCCACTTATGATCAATGTATCACTGGTACCAAGCATATGTCTCTCCGTTTGCTTAATACATTTTTTTATACATGTCTGTGCTAATGATAATGTCGCCACTCCTTGGTATGCTGTCAGATATTCTACGTGCAATGAGATGAAAGTTGCTGGTGATGTTTGACATAACATGGAACAAAGCATTGCCATCTTGTATGACCAGAGTGCTGCTTAAATTACTTGGGACTGGTGCATCACTCATATCCTGGACAAGATACAACCAGCACATTCAAAGGCGTAGGGAAAATTAAACCATAAAACTGATTCAGAAGACTATGCGATTTCTAAATGTTCTCTGTAAATTAGGGATGTTTGGCATATCTCCGATGCCTTGGTGACCGACCTAGAAGAGTTAACATGTGACATGTATCGCTACTCTATCTTGAAGCAGAAGTGAGCAATATTGACTTCAGCCAATTTCCACTATGTGGAAAGACATTGTCTCAGCATATTAGACGAGTAGATTATCAGACTGGAATTTGGAAATTAGGCCACATTCCTCAGCCATATATTCATCTAGCAATTAATGGTCACGGATGGACTGAAAACAATGGGAAACTTGTGCCCGTCTGGTGTCAAGGTTCAATTATCCCAATAGACATAGCAAAGGAAGATGATACATTAGAAAGTGATGACGATGTAGCAAGTTCATCAGAGGGAGAAGTGTTGTCTCATGACAGTGCAGTAGCTGAAAGTGACAGTGATGAGGATTAGGTTTAACTAATCAGTAGCTGATGATATGTTTATTTTATGTTCTATGGTAGTGCAAACGTGTTTTATATTCTGGTGGAACTAGGACTTTACCACCATTTCTGCTGTCACCACCATAAGAATTTGATGACACGGCAACTATTATGTTTTTTTCATTTATCATGCTAGTCCTAAGCAAAGTTTAATTTTTATTTACAACTCTCAACACGGTAATGCTCATTATTCACGGAATAATATAGCAGTACAAGTTTTATTTTGAGGTTAGTTTTTTTCTGTGTTCGCACTAACTACACAAAAATGACCAAAAATACACGAAAAATACGTTTATTATTTTTTATTGGGATAATTAGAGTCTTCATCCCCAAAAAACATATGTATAGACACCAAGTTTGTGACTCTAACTGCCTTAGAATCCAAGTTATGGCACAAAACGTGATTTCCAAATTTCAATGCCGGCCATTTTGAAATGGCCTAAAATAGGCAGTCCATCCGACTTTTATTTGATAGCATCGACTTTTATATTAAGGGAGGTCTAATAAGCAAAAAAAATGGTCTCAGGCTTTCATAGGTGGAGGGTGCACAGTAACCCTCTCTTTCTCATTTTCCACAAGACATAAACATTTTTTATTGGCATAATTGAATTTCTCACCCCCAAAAACATATGCATAGACACCAATTTTGTGACTCTAACTGTCTTAGAACTCAAGTTATGGCACAAAACGTGATTTCCAGATTTAGATGGCGGCCCAAAACAGGTAGTCCATCCCAACTTTTTTTTTATGGCATCGACTTTTGATATCGGGGGAGGTCCAAGGAACAAAAAAACTTGGTCTCAGACTGTCCTGGGGGGGGGGGGGGTGCACGGTAACCCTATCTGGCCCATGGACTAACTGTTACTGAAGACGAACTCCACTTTTTCGTTTATTGCGCATCTGGTGATTTACTTTTGAAAATTCTTATATTTTGTTTCAGTGCTTCTCATGTCCTACGGGATCTTGAATAAATTACCTTGTTACTTTGTTACCTTTGTAAAACTTTTGAAAATTAGATTGAGAAGCTCAAACATATTATTGTGGGTAAAATTTAAGATGGCCGCCATTTGACAAGGTATTGCAAACAAAGTTCGTGTCAAACAGTTTTTTTTATCATTTTAGACAGAATAGAAGGAGATTCATGACAGAGTAGGAAATATCTATAACTGGAAGTAACATATATTAGTGTCTACCATATGTGGTTCAGATCGGTAGTCCGACATGTGACCATGTTGGTGTCATTTAAAACAACTTTAGAGATGGTCTATGTTGTAAAAACCGAGATGGCAAAATAACTATCACAAAATAACTATCACAGAGGCATGGCCGTGCAAGAAATATTTATAAACTTCGCCGAATCCAGGACAAATCGATGATTTTGCAGTCTATCACAGGATTCTCAGGTACACCGCCCGACATGATCGGAAAATAATTTTAGAGATAATATGTTTAAAACCACAATGGCCACTTCGGTGTCATGACCTAAGAGAAATCTAGGCCTATGTAGCTTTTGCTGGAATGGATGGATGGCTATAATATGTTTTTTAGATATGGCAGACATTGTAGCGTGATCACAAAGAACGCAATACATGGCAAAGGGGTGAATATATTTGCCAGTAAGAAGCCGAATTGGGTACCACGAGGCCGTGACAGGAGAATCCTTTGGTAAGTATACCGCTTCCCTCTTTTGAATAGCGCGTTGCACAAATTGTAACTGTCGAATACAGCATGCAGACTGTTCTTGGAACAAACTGTAATATCCACAGGAAAGACATTTTGAATTACTTTTTTGAAGGTTTAAAATCTATCAAGTTAATAAATTACCTAATGTTTTATACGAAGTCAAAAACAATTATTGCCACATTTCCTCAGGACCATCAATGTCATGTTGGACATTTTTTTGATACAACAAAGTAGGCTTACCCACCAATAGACATATTTTTGGTTTCGTTGCAAAAAACTTTTCATCTATTTCTTGAAAACACTTATTCCAAAATTCACTAAGCATTTAGAAGCATTGTTGTCATTTCTTTGTCTACAAACTGTTTGGTAACGAGGTCATGTGGAACTTGATATAGTGTCGCACAAGGATTACCTTTTCTGTTCGATAGGTTATGTAATTTAACCACATATTAGCGTTAAGACCTGTGGTGAACACTTGGTAATTCACAATGCTTCGTTGACTGAACATGCATAATCTCTCTGAAATTATCACATAATTGAAGAATTTCGGGACAGATAAGCTGCCATTCGACTGTGACAACCAAATATTAAGTGATGCCACTATTCCCATTTATGTGTTGATGATGACCTCCAGTTTGTCTCTAGCAGCGAAATGTCCCGTTATAAAACACTGCATTATTTGATTTTACATTTAACAATTTTTAAATTATCTGTGGATTCCAGATCAAATGTGCATGAGCATGTAATAAACAGTCGTTCTCATCGAAAACGTGCTTAAACTCCCCTCTTTATGTCATGAAAGATATAATAATTTTGTGTTCGTTCGTAGCTCTGTGACGGTTCTCAAATGACGCCTACATGTATGTATCTCTCAATCCTAATAAAAAGCTACACATAATTTGTGCCCTGTCATGGCTCTCTGGCGGCCATTTTGTTTGTCTAATGACCGCCATCTTAGTATATAGAATGTATAATATTATGTTTGCCAGTCACAGGGGTGTATATATGACAATCCTACAAGGTTGTTACCAGAATCACGAATCTGCTTGATTTTAGTTTTTCACAAATGGTGGTCATCATGGATTTTACCAGTAATACAATATCTAAAGTACTTTCAAACCACACCACTATGTCGGGCATACCTGAAAACCCTATGGTAGACACCAAAAGTATGCTTTTGCATCCATTCTGTCGAAAATGATGTCAATATATGGCTTAACCTTGCAGAAATGGAGGCCATCTTAGATTTTACCCACAATGCAATGTCCAAAATAATTTCTGGCCACACCATTATGTCGGGTATACATAAAAACCCTATGGTGGATACAAAAATCATGAATCTGCTTATATTATATCCAAAATTATATCAATTTAATCTTTGACCTTAGTCAAAACGGCGGCCATTTTGGATTTTTACGTTTCACTTCAACACTTTTAAAAATTCAGGAGGGCTCCTAGGCTAATGTTGATTAATGGGTCTTATGGGAGTGTCATGCGAATTTTGGTGCTTTTATCTGCCAAATATCGTTTTTTTTGCTAAGCTACCTGACTATAACTGCTTTTTTATATAGCGCATTCAAAAGACACAAGCAACTGTTGAATAATCCTTCACTATAAACAACGACAACCATCTATGTAACTGATATTATACTTTGGCCGCTGGCCATTAAGTACTGAATGAACTACTACTAATAAGCTACTACACTGTGTGATTAGCATCGTGAGAGATGAAGAGCTTTACCCACCATCATCATCAGCGCTGACTGTGGCCAAGATTGTCACCGCAAATAAGGCAATCAGCACCTTGGTGGATATCATCTTGATTTTTAATGCGGCCTGAAATAGACAGAAACAGGAGAAATAACAATGTTTTACTTCCTCTCATGATATATTGACACATGCAGTTATAATGGCGACGCTAACCAAATATCATATAGGGCCTACCATAATCATATATAGTGTTTGCTCACCAATGTCACCAAACCTTCACAATAGTGAATGAAAAGACCACGCTACAATTAATATTATACTGTGATCCATTTCATATTTAAGAGACATCTTACAAACCTCACACAACAACTGGACCCATACTGCTTTGATACAGCCAAGATACAGTAACTGCTCAATTGCGAAGTGAAAGTTACTGTTTTTTGGCTTTTCCCCGTAAATAACTTTACGTTAGTCCTATTTTTACATGCAAATGTGTAGTAAACTTGACAACTTGGGCTTCTTACTTACCTACCCTGTGTGAATGGGTGTTCTCAGGCTAACAGTAGACTAAAGAACGACATCACCGCGGGCCGACATCTTTATATAGGTATGTGAGGTTATGGTACCCCCCCCCCCCCTCATCGGTGATAAACAGGGGCCTAGTGACGTGGGGAGGAGGTAAATGGGTAATTACTCAGGCTTACAATCCAATAGTCGGTAACTGTATGGTAAGATCAGTTCAACATACTGATTTTACTTTTAATAAAATAAATGTTTATAAGTAGTTTCAAGTCATGTTTTTGGCCAAGCTTGGCCGATGTAGCCTACCTCTTGCAATCACAAAAAGCTAAATTAATGAAATTCTAGCAGATTTATCTGGCCAACCGTGACTGCTGCCCTCTCGTATTATCCGACGGTTGGGCCGGTTGGGAAATATTTTAGTCTTATTATATTTTAGTAAAAAATAAATTAACCAACTTCTAATGTACCCGACCCGTCTAAACGATGACTAAAACTAGATGGTGGGCTGGTGTCTTTCACATAAGAATATAATTATGATGAAAACACATTGTTTAACTGATACCAAAATTCTCAATAATTATTATATATCAGTTATAGATAATCCTATATTTACCAAAGTGTAAAACATGTTTTCCCCTGTTTTATTTCCATGCGGCTCCCGGACCCCGGCTGGGATCCGAAAACGCTCCTTATAATTTGCGGCTCCCGGACCCCAGCCGGTATTATGTAGTTAGTTGATCACTGATAATTCCAGTACTGACAAGTCCATGTGTGTGTATTGCCACCAAATTGTGTTTGGGAACATTTAGATGACATTTTGCAACCCATGTAAGTGGAATGTACACTTGTTTTACTTTCGGGGATATTAACCCCTTATTAACCCATTAAATGCTGTAATCCCCTCACAATCTGTTTCACCGTTGTTTAATTCCTGGGGAAGGGGTATTTTAGGGCCTAATTATTCTGATTTTACAAACATGACCCATGCCTAGTCGCAAATTATAACATGATCTGGGATTGTTGTTTAACTAGGTATCTCCTCAATGTCATGTCAAAGTAATCTCAAGGTGACTTCAAGGTCAAATTGGCAAAAAATAGATAAAATTATAATTTTATTATAATTTTAAAATGTCCTTGAGTTGACCTTGGCGTGTACTGGCGAGATACCCTTGTAAACAGGTAATGAACAACTCGAGATCAAGTCACCCTTCATGTCCAGTGATATTATAGGTAGGGGTAAATAATTTGCACACTTTTACCTGAGAAAAAAAAAATCTGCGATGACCTTTAAAATGTTCATAAAAGGTTACTACCACCTCCCCTTGACCACTGTTGACCCCGAAATGTCATTAATCTACCCTAACAATGTATAGAGAGAGTGTGAAGCTGAAATTAAACAGTATATACTAATGTACAACGTTTAGATCTTCAGTGGAATGCAATAAACTATACAAAATATGATCAATAGTTTAAATTTGCGTGTCATTTTACCTTGGAATTTTTCACGTCACTAAAGTTAGTTACTTATTCCTCATTCCTTATTCCTTATTCAATCAGGAATAAGGAACAGTTACTTATTCCTTATTCAAGCGAATAAGGAATAAGTAACCGTTATTTATTCCTTATTCGAACGGAAAAGTAATAAGTAACAGCTACTTATTCCTTATTGGACCGAATAAGGAATAAGTATCATAAACGCATTCTTTATTGGAACGAATAAGGAATAACTAACTGGTAACCTATTGGGTAACGTATTGTTTATTCGGATTTGGATAAGTAACACTAAAACAAAACAAAAATTACAGAAGCAAATGTATGCTCACGCTCCACAAAATATGCTGATATTCTACTAGTTATCTGCGTATAAAAGATTTAAATCACCAACCTTGCAATATTGACATGCACAAAGAGCTTTAAAAGTATATTCAAGTGTTCAGATTTGAATAAGGAATAAGTAACTGGTTAGTTATTCCTTATTCGCGTTTGAATAAGTAACTGGGACTAATACGGTGAAAACAACTTTACAATACAAAAACACATCTAGAATACCCTAAAAGTCGACAAAATACGTCCATGTACTTGTAATTTTATGAGATAAAAGAGTAAAACACCAATCAGGTCGCAGAAAGGGTAGTACAAGTCTTGTCACTTATTCGGTTTTGAATAAGGAATAAGTAACTGTTACTTATTCCTTATTCGCGTCTGAATAAGTAACTGGTACTATATGCGATAAAAACACTTAAAAACACCGAAATACAGCTAGAGAACATTAAAACTCGACAAAAGACGTCCGTATACTTGTAATTTGGCGAGATAAATGAGTAAAACACCAATCTGATCGCACAAAAAGTTGTACAAGTCTTGTTATTTATTCGTTTTTGAATAAGGAATAAGTAACTGGTTACTTATTCCTTATTCCTTATTCGCGTTTTAATAAGTAACTGGTACTTATGCAGTAAAAAAAAACACTTAAAAATACCAATCGCACCAATTAAAAGACTAGGAACCTTGAAATGATCGTGGTACGACCTTGACGTACTATGCCAGAATAGTCTTACCCCAGTCCATACAAACATTGATATCCATTATGATATCCTTAGGATGTGATGGAAGCCTAGACTGGAATGGAATTTTTACTTCCTGTGGCTTTAGGTCTAACGTTTTAAAAGTCTACCCTGGTTATTTTCATAGTCAAATGACCCCAGCAGATGAATGTAAAGTCAAACACTCTGCTTCTTTCATTGTTATGGGGTCCTATGATCGAGCCTGGAGTATACCGCGATCTCCGACTTTCCAAGCAGGCAGCTTTAACCACTGCACCAGGGCCCCGCCCTGATTCTTTTTGAAAAACATTTTTTTTCTATCATTTTTCACTATTTATAATGCAGTAGAGCCTAATAAATATGATACATGGATATTGCCACCGCGAATCACAGTTTTTAAACCTAGACTAGCCACCAGCTGTGTTATCACATCTGTTTTGAGGTATTAATAATCTCAAATTATGAGTAGATTGGCAATAAAATAGCAAGGGGAGTGGCGACTAGTATAACTGACAATCGACCTTCTTATTCAAATGAAAAAGAGTCACTGTGTGTGGTCATTTGTGATTTCTCCTAAAACATGTAAAATAGTCTCCGATATTTTGTTTCATTACATACATGTGTTGTGTGGACTGAATAAAGCTAATGTAGATTGAATTAAGAAGATGACGAGGTTCTGAGTGGTATATAACAACATTATCCTGATCAGACCTTTGAGTTGAGACGCTGCAATCACATTGTTCCCACCATGGCATGTTTCTTTCTCAGTCAGTGGCTTAAAAACTTATAGAGCTAGTATTCTGCCTTTTTCTTGATCCTCTTCTGTATCGGCTCGTCTGTCAAACTGACAGCTAGGAAGTTGTCGTCTCTGTGTGTGACGTTTGTTTATTATTGAATATTCGGGCCGTCACCATTTTGCTGCCTTCTGGTTCTCCTGCGTTGTACTGCTGACTCCAGTGATTTATCTAATAATCCCCAGCGAACGAGAGCGCATCTATTGTGTGCTTGCCTTGTTTAAAGTCCCCTCCCCCAGCCAATAAAATATACTGCTTCGTTAAAGCACGATACACATGCAGAGTCGCATGGAATGGTCCGTGGCATTATCTTTGACTAACAATACGCCATTTAGCTAAACTTCTACAAAAGCTGATTCAAGTTCTTGTAATCATGTGCTCAAAGAATGTGTCACCAATCTCAAGTGCATCTGATCCATCTACCTGTCAAGTTATTTTGCCAAGACAATCCACACCCTCACAATGGTTGTACATCGATGCTCTGATTCCGCCTACCCCAAGTGACAAAATAATTATTCCCTTTAAAGTTACTGCTTACGTTCTCATGCCAACGATCCATATTTAGAACTATTTTCGACATAAACAGGCGGAGATATTGGTGAATTTTTTTTTATGTGATGGCTGTTATATTGGATGTTGCTTTATGACACAATTAGGTTTGAATTTAAATCTGAGTGTGTGAAAACTTTCATGTTTGTACAAGGGAATATTTGGCCACATTCGGATTATATTACTTTAGTGACACAATTCGAGTAAGAAAACAACATTTTATTTTTTCAATCGATTAGTGAATATACAATATTGTTGTACTAAATTTGGTGCGTTTATCACACAATTGTACACCTTTGTGCCGATCTAAGTATACTGTATGGGATAATAATTATGGTGGACAGACCTATAACATTATTGTTTCGAAATGTGATGGATCTCTTGAATTTTGACTGCCCCAATAATAAGATAATGATTTATCAACCCTAAATGTTTTGACATAATTTGGCATACATACATGTGCACCACTAGCAAAATTGTTCTGCATAAATAAGCAACGGCGGCCATCTTGTATTCATGAATGTAATATAGGTCTAATTATGTAGAGAAACAATAGAAAATAATTTCTGGATCTAAAATCACTTAAACCTCATTGATTGCGCAAATCTAGGTGGCAAACAACGATTATTTTTTATTGGTGATAAACGGAGGTCATCTTGAATATATTTGAAATATATGTCAAATTATCTAAAAAACACAATAAATTAATTTCTCACCCCAAAATGACATGGAACCCATAAATTACATATCACTGATGTGAACCAATGGAAATATATTGTCTTATTACATTTTAGCAGCAATTTTGAATTTTAGGCTCTAAGACCCCTTAACCCTTTAACCGCCAAATTATTCAATCTGAATTTTTACCCACTTGAAATTGTGTCTCGCTGACGCGATCCACAACTTCAAGTGAGTGAAAATTATTCAGAATTGACAAAATTGAGGTCAACTGTTTTCAAATATTGCTGATTGATGTCATATTTTATCTTTAACATGTTTAAAAGGTGGTACTTAATGTGCTAATAATAATGAAAACTCGAATATATGCGGCACCGGCGATTAAAGGCTTAACCTCATATTTCAGCTCGTCGACAGACATTTTCTCATTCAGCACAACCAAATTATGGAATTACTCAAAAATGCAAACAAATCTTCGATTTTTTTTAAATGCGCCTGGTCTATAAGGATGTGTGCAACGTTTCTTATGGATGACTACAGCGAACAGCGATGTATAATTTATCTTAGAAAAGACTGAATATGGCATTGTTGAGATATTTAATTTGCTGAATGTTACCTTAATAATGCTGGTAAGGGGATGATTGTTTGGTGTTCAGATAGTTTACCGTGGCGTCATCTATATGATTTATAATATCCGGGGTTACCAAATATCACGTGCATAGGCCGTAAACAAGTCCAGCCATAATTATAGGATAGACTTAATGTCCGCCGTGAATGACCTGAAGCTAAATGACTTGTAGCTACAATTAATGGATACATCCACTCCCCCCCCCCCCCACTGTAACAATGCCAACCTCCCTGTCCCCCATGACCTGATGTAAAATGTCCAATCTTCTATCCCTGATAAAAATCTGTTATCAGACTTAAATTGAGAAAAATATAATTGACATGAAAACATAACTGCATGTCTTTATGTCAATTACATCTTTCTCAGTATTAGTGTACTTCACTAGACACATATCCTCCTACCTAAGCCTGTATAATGTGAGCATGTTTCAACGAAAAAGCGAAATATCGCTCTGTGAATCCTTTTTTCTATCATGTCACATATTTTGCATCTCAATTTGGGTTTTATACTTGGCCCCGTATCTCAATACAAGCTCTGGCGAATTATCCGAAGTTAACATTTTCACAAGTGTATATTATACATGGTTTGAGGGGGCCTTGGTGTAGAAGTCACGCCGAATGCATGTCACGTCCGATCTTTCGGGTTCGTTCTCCGCTCTTGTATATAGGTTTCAAAGAAACACGATGTGTCTTCCCTGCCCACTTCCTTCATTTTAGTACAATTGCATTGCCCAAATAAACAATGAATATCAAATTATTAATATAATTATTAAAAACATTATTAATGTGTATAGAATTTCGAGATTTTCGTCAGGTTTCATTGCAGGTCAATACACGAAGGAGGCCAGTATGCTTCATGAACATGCAATTTTAAATGATAACATTTTGCTTCTCTTATGATAAGTGTGATGGCAGCAATTTGTAGACATTGTGACTATGTCAGTCAAAGACTGGAACGGTTTACAGCTATCGCATCAAAAGTCATTGTAGCATAAACATGGTGCTATAGTAGTCAATACGCAATGCTACAACTGTGCTACACCCCAACTTAATAAAAGTCAACGTTTTGATACACTCTCTTCATCGGAATTTTAGAGGTAAAAATAGGCATAATAAAGAAGATTTTAATAGATTTTAATAGTGTAGTATTTTTTGTACAACCTAAATGTTATACAAATATATGCTATATATATCTTGTTAATTGAGCTATCAAATCGACGGTTCTGCTTAGGATTCTTGTCAAGCTAAAAAATCTGAGAAAAACTCGGAATGGTCAGACAACCACCCACCCCCTGTTCAATTTTTTTTTTAATCATTTGGAAACATGAAAATAACACACAAAAACAAACAAAAACACAAAATTTGGGGAAAAAATAAAAATCTGAGTTGGGTCTTGACCCACGCACCCACTTTCGAATTTTTCTCGGATTTTTGGATTTGTTTTAACTTGACAAAACCCCTTAGTTTTGGATACAAATAAAAGTAATAATCATTACAAGATATTTTGCATTTGTCCAAAACAATATTTCGTTAGACGAATTTTATTAGTTCGAACAGAAATGTGTGGACTTTGACTGTATTCTTAAATCACCTTTAAGCACAACATTGCTTAATTGGTGTATTGCTTTCATTATATATACTTGTATGTATAACAATTACGTTATTTTATTACCTTGGCACAAGAATTGCGGCAAATATTCACACTTCAAATTGTTCTGTCGTTTCAACTATTAATATTTCCAGCAAACACGAGACGTTCATCAAGGATTGGGCCAATGCTGACCCGTCGTCTACAACGCTCTCCCAACATTGGGCCAAACCTTGGTCTTGTGTTATGTTAAAGCAGCACGTGCATGTGTTATACCTACTTATACATTGGCGAATAATTCTAGTCAAGTTTCCAAATGTGATACACCACCGGGAATCTCCCGAAGGATACTCCACTAAACAGTCTTTCATACATGAATGCTGGATAGTGGTGTATAGCACTACAGAAAAACGTTAGGTTAACTTTGAATAGATTACACTTCAAATTTCTATAACTAGGGCGAGGAGATACGATCTGGAACACACTACCTACTTACATGTCAGGCTTGAGGTTTCACGATATCGAGCCGCAAAAAAGGCTGTGAGAATAAATTTTGACCAATCCCAGTTTTTCTCATATTTTTAAAAAAATAGTCAGCTTGACAAGACCCCTTGCAGACACACCTGTCTTTTATTTTAAAGGACACACTTTCTGTGACATTATTTGTAATGTGTTTTATGAATTTTTTCCTATACTAGGGGAGACCGGGATAGTTCCAAAAAAATTCTGAAAATGCCCTTATTTATTATATGACAAAGCTAGGAAACTGATATTATTGCCCAGAAATATTTAATTATAGATATTAGTTTTAGTTTACATTATTCTCAAATTGAAAGTAAAGTAGAGTCAGCAAACCAACCGTTACTTGGGGATGGGATGGGGTTTGTCTGAACATGCATGTTGGATGCACCAGAGAGTTTGTTAACAACAGGATGAGCAGTGCTAAGGTGAAGGGGACAACTTGGTTTCTAACAACAGGAGCAGCAGTACTAAAAGGGACTGGGAGGCTGCTTACACAGGAGACGTAGCAGTGCTGTGGTGGGTGGGCGTTGGGCGAAAATGTTAACAACAGGGTCAGCAGAGCTGGAGGGTCCATGGAGGCTGTTAACAACATGAGCAGCAATGGTAGAGAGGGCAGAGAGGTCGTTAACAAGAGGATCAACAGTGCTGGAGGGGACAGAGAGGCTGTTAACATTTTATTATGTTTCATATCTCCGTGATATGGCAAGATATCCCTGATAATGAAAGTGTGGCGGCTTCATCATGCAAGGTTTTCTGCCTTTTCTCCGCAGTTTTATTTATACTGATGAAGAGCCGTAAGGACAATTTTGACACCCTTTCCTGAGGTAGTCCCATTGTAGTCAAATATTGGTATTATTATGAAATGACAGTGTTCCATAATTAGTATGATTACATGAAGATGAGTGGTGGGTCTACTCGCCTTTGAGCGGTAAAATAGTGATAATAAGTCTGCCTGGGTTTAGCTGGAAAAGGATGTGGTATTGCCGGGAGATGTTTTAACATACTGTGATTTGCACGGTATTATTTGAGATATAAACCAGGTGTAAATCTACCCAGATTGTGCCCAGATGAAATAATACCGTGTCTCTATCATATAAGCGGTATACACCAGTAAAGCATAATGGCCCACACAGGGACAGAGACCACTTACTGAGCCAGGAATTTGTTGTTTATTGCACCGTACACTGACAAATGGTGACGTGTTAAATGGACCTGGTAAACTGGTCGGCAAGGCCAAAGCAGATACATGATCACAGTAACCGTACATCATCCCCAGTGATGGGTAGTGTGAATCACCCAAATATCACGATTTGAATCACGTCTCAACAAAAGCTAAATTTTCTCATATTCAGCCTACACAAGGAGATATTGGTGGTGAAGTGCTGAAGAACAGACTCGTACGGCTGCATGCACAAACCTCTTCACAAGTAGATACTGGTGGTGTAGTGATGAAGAGCAGCTTCTTATATCACGGCAGTATGCACAAAACAATTTAGCGAAATCCACGTTTTCATTTATATTAAACTGTCTTGTATTATTCTTTGTTCAAAGGGACATGCCCAGGTCTAAAATCATAACAAAATCGGTGATTTTATTTTGGCTTTTTAATATGACCATATGATGTAAATATTTCCATAGACTAGAGCTGAAAAAGCGTTTTTAATTTTTGTGCTGCGCATTCACTAGGTAGGCTAGATATAGAGACGAAATCGCCGTATTTCTTATTTTTGACTTGGTTGTCTGTTTGCACGATCCACGCAAACACGTAGTCAAGGAAAGTTAAGCAATATTTTGTCAAGACCCTGGTAAGGTATTTGTTTCAAAATGTTTCTTTTTCAGAATTAGTGAGTGAGTGAGTGAGTGAGTAAGTGAGTGAGTGAGTGAGTGAGTGAGTGAGTGAGGCACAACTAGACAAAATGAAACGTTCAGCTCAGTTGAAATGTTAATGAATCTGATCTGGCGCGTTGTCAAATCTACGAGTATTTTTAAAAGGCCTTTCGAATATATCAAGACAATCGTATAAAAAGTGAGTTATTTTTCCGTGGGAAGATTTGATAAACCATCGTCGAATAACACAAATCGCGGGAACATGCCGACAGACACTAGACGTTAAACCAATGTTGGCTTAATGCTGGATTACCGTCTGGGTTGCTGGGTCAACATTAAACCTTACCAACACTAGCAGCGTGTCGTGTTGCATTGTGTAGGCAGCAGCCGTGTCACTAAATGGTGTGATAGTCCTTGAATAGAGACCTGCCTTGACTCATGCATGAAACAAAGGATCCATCCCAGCTTAAAGGTGAAAGGCCAACAAGTAAGTTATTGTCCCTGCTAAACTCCTGGTCCACTTTTATGAAAACTAAATGTTTCTCAGAATAGTCTGTAATTAATTTATTGTGTTTAATATTTAACCCGTTCTGTAATACCATACCACCGTCAGCTAATACAATCACATTATTGGCAGTATGTTACTGCAGGTGGCTTTATATAGCTGGTTATTTCAATTTTTATATTTTAATATGTTTTAGCACCGGGTTTTAGCTATACTTATTTTGTGATTCAATATTTCAGCCTATACGATGTAGAAATGCTACGCACATGTAGTTTCACTACATTGAAAAACTACATTGATCAATAAATTATTTGATAAAACCCCTAATTCCTATTTTGATGTGACTGTTCTGATAATGGAACCAGGCTAAGCAATATTCGTGATATTGTTTTCAGGATATTAATAATAATAATAATTTGTTTATTGACGTACTCGAAGTACAAAAGGCATTATCATAAATGCAGAAAAAACATAGCACAAAGACAATGTGCAAATGATTCAACAATTAGGTTATATTATGTAATAATAAATGCATTATTGTCAACAACAAAATAATATAATAGTACAAAGTGCATCATTAAAAAGTGACGTATCGCTTTCTAATACGTCACTGATAAACGAGGCTATATGTTTGTCCCTCTCTTTACTTAAATTTAGCTTGTAAACGTGGCACGAGCGTTTATTAGGGTGAACGACCTTTGTTTATTTACATTGTATTTGAAACTTATATATTATACTATTAGCTAAATACAGTGCCACTACCATTTAACCATAGCTTTTTACACATTTTTACGATATCATTAACATTCATTGAAATATATTTTAAAAACTTGACGGTGCTTATATGCAACTGCATATCAATTGGTAGCACCTACGTTATCAAATGTAACATTTTACAGTGTGTCCGACATGGTACATTAAATATTCTTCTTATAACTTTACTAAGATACATAAAAACGATCTATATGTAAACTAGACTAGTCCGATACGGGATATCCATATAACGACACACAAACTGCTTGAAAAAAAATATACTTTGATTGGAGCTCTGGGCTATATAAGGCATGTGAAAAGTCAAATCTGATTTTCGCCACAGATTCACGAGGTCGTATAAGTATGTAGTGTTAGCTAAATACTGCATTTCTGTTCTGTAAGGTACGATCGACGTCCTTTGCTAGTTTTATCTTTTATATTAAATGAGTTTGCTTTTCCCTCCTCTTTCCCCTTTTCTCTGTCTTTTTATTCAGAAGGACTTGAGGTGATATAATATAAAGGAAAGCAACGGGGCCTTGTTATGCTGCTTTATTTTATATGTTTTAATATACTTTTAATGTGAAAGTATTTTTTGTGACTTAAATCATTCTTATGTTTTACAATACAAGTCATGTGAAAGGAGTTATTGTTTATTCAACTCCAATGAATCCTACAAGTGAAGGTATTGTAATAAGTTATGGTTCACATTTGTTTAAATTGTGTATGAAGAATACCAAATATCCGTCTGTGGCGGCAATATCTTTTCTGTCAATAATAAAAGACCATTTATAATCACTAGTTGTGCTGATCGCTGAAAGCAGAAAATCAGAGCTGTAACCTGGATCGTGTTATCTTAATAACGAGTAAGCCGAGTTAACTATTTGTTTTGCTTAAGACTTAAGCGAATCAGTAAATAGTCCAGGAGCAGGGACATAAAAAATCGTTCAACCGGCGGACTATCTTGAATCTGAATTGACAGAATGGTAGAATGGACCTTCGACAACAACCCCAGGTAGTATGTACAAACAAACTATGGTATCAGTTTTTTTGTACAGTCCATTTTCTAACATAGGGGGTGTTTTTTGCTTTGTTCGTCAAAGTGGAGGTCAAGTTCGGAAAATAGCCATATCTTTGCAATGAATGGACCTATTCTTACACTTTTGGTACCAGTACACTCAGTATTAACTTGTCTAACTTTTGGGTCCATCTGGCCTCGGGTAAGATTGTGTATTATGATTATGATATATATTATACCAGCTTACATCAAGTCACATCTCAATAGTAAATACGCTATGGATTTTTCTCCCAAATTTTACAAGAAATGAAACAGAAATTATACTTAGCGTATTGGCTGAAAAAAAATATATTAACAAAATAAACAATGCTCCGGGAAAAAAAGTAACAGCAAATTTGATTCGTGTAACGTTAATGGGACTGAGCGAAAAAAATAGCGAAAAACACCCCCTATGTTTGAAAATGGGCTGTACAAAAAAAAATGATACCACAATTTGTTTGTACATACTACCTGGGGTTGTTGCCGAAGGTCCATTCTACCATTCTGTCAATTCAGATTGTAGATACTACGCCGGTTAAACCAACTCACTAAATAGAGCCCCTACAAAAACTAGCTCCTGGACTAAAAATAAAATTTGTGTGTGTCATAAATATTTCTACGTAACTTTTATTCCGTTGTTATATAAATGCAGGGACATTGCAAGAACTCGGTACACTCTGTAGTTTACAGAACCACAGCATGAACAATATGATTTTCTGTCAAGGTCATCACACTAATAATCGTTATTTCACATGCCAAATAATATCCTCAATGAAAAGTCGAACCTAGCAATTGCTATAATTGATGGAGAGTTAATGTAGTGTGTAGGTTGAACGTGTGCGGTGATTAAGTTGGCATAATAATCTATATGAGACATTTTACAAGATCCAAGTATTTAAATGTGACATGATCTAGAATAAATAGATCACGGTAATTAGGGCCTGCGCATAATTTGCCGCTCAGGGTTGCGCCCTTTTGGATTTAATCGGATAGTGTGATCAATCCTATATGTCATATCTGCTTACTGCGTATGCTGACCATGAAGTTAGTGTGCATATTATATATTCACAAGCACTCAGATAAAAAGATAACTAAGGACTAAAACAAAACAACTGGAAGAAAATGTAGACCATGCTTTCGTATTACTTATATCCATGTCCACTGACTGTACCCAGCACACAAAAGACGCTCAACCAACAATGCTGGGGAATCTAAACACAACATTTACTTTGAGTATACCAGTGATGTGTTTTTGTGGCGGTGTGAGATCGAACACACTACCTCTTGGTCTCGGCGGCTGCCCACAATATGCAATCAAATAACGCGTCTAACTCATCGGATCATAAATAGAAAAATATAATTTTCAGAATATCACGGTTGGTAACCCGTAATGTTAGTGTACACGTTCAATAAAGTCATGTTGCGTGTCAATAATTAGGATCAGAATTCAAATATCAATTTGATAAGAAATTGTCACATAATAAATACAATAACACATGAAATGTGAAGAAGCTTTGCCGACCATATCAGACAATGAGATATCTTGCTTCATATTATCATGAACATGATTTTCCCTGTCGTGAGTTAGTTACAGATTGATCAAATATGCACCACAAGAAAGGCATCCCCGCTTCATTCTTACAGATACAAATGTTCTGATGCTACTTGAGAACGCTGTTTGGTTTCGTGAGAGTGGCCTTGAGCACTGAGGTGAGTCGATATTCCTCACGATAACACCAATAAATATGTTAACCAAGCTTGTCCAATTCAAGTATATCATAGAATACATATTTTACCGTATATTTAGACACAAACAACGTTCTGTGTTATTTTCATAAATTGATATAAGCATATTTAATTTCGAAATCAGGTATTATTTTTCGAAACAACGCTGCATATTTTCAATGAATTTTCATTCATAAGTAGATAATTAGAAGGGTTATATCGATACAAAACCACAACAATAGAGTTTATCCACTGCTTAAACGGTTTTTAATATATTAGTTGATATGATTCCCCTGCTTAGGCTCTAATTACTTGATGTTTAATCAGAGGTATCACTATTTGACAATATGATCCAGTTGTACACACTCTATTATTGTATGTGTATGATGAGCAGTACAAATCACACTTCGCAGATGGCAAGGAACCAGTGATGCGTCGACGTTATTATCAGCGCCGCTGTCAGAACATTGGCACGTTGATGGGCAAGTTCCCGCATCGCATATCCTGTCACATGACTTCCTTTTCTCACGCCAGATTTCGCCGAGCGATTGCCGGCAATCTTGCGGTTTCCTATCGATATAACCACCCCTGATCATATACTTATGAAAGAAAATGAACCGAAAATATGCAGTGTTATTTCGAAAACATGCCTAATCTCAAAATGTGCTCATATCAAGTTAGGAAAATTAGAAATGAATTAGAATTAGAAATGTTTGTTATCATATTTATTGCAACGAAAAACGATATTTGTTCTACATGTATTACTTTCCCAATTTTATGCAGCGTTCGATATTTAGGGGTAAGGCCGACAGTTTGAAGCCGTATGGAGAGGGGTGCTCAAATAGGTTGAAACGGCGTCATCGCATTCAGGGGTAGAGTGAGAACGAATACATCTAAAGCCTTCATGATGCTGTTACCCGCAAACACACTGTTAACAGGCAAACAGACTGCTGACTGGCAAACACACCATTAACCGGCAAACACACTGTTAACATCAAAACACACTGTTAACCGTCAAACACACTGTTAAACCTGGAAACACACTGGTAACTGGCAAACACACCATTAACCGACAAACACACTGTTAACCGACAAACACACTGTTAACCTGGAAACACACTGGTAACTGGCAAACACACCATTAACCGACAAACACACTGTTAACAGGAAAACACATTGTCAACCAACAAACACACAGTTAACCTCCAAACACACTGGTAACTGGCAAACCCACTGTTAACAAGAAAACAAAATGTTAACCAGCAAAGACACTGGTAACTGACAAACACACCATTAACCAGAAAACACACTGTTAACATCAAAACACACTGTTAACCTGCAAACACACTGGTAACTGACAAACACACCATTAACCGGCAAACACACTGTTAACATCAAAACACACTGTTAACCTGCAAACACACTGGTAACTGACAAACACACCCTTAACCGGCAAACACACTGTTAACATCAGAACACACTGTTAACCTGCAAACACACTGGTAACTGACAAACACACCATTAACCGGCAAACACACTGTTAACAGGAAAATACGCTGTTAACCGACAAACACACGGTTAACCAGCAAACACACTGTTAACAGGAAAACACACTGTTAACAGGAAAACACACTGCTAACAGGAAAACACACTGTTAACAGGAAAACACACTGTTAACAGGAAAACACACTGTTACCCAGGGAACATACTGTTAACCGAAAAACACATTGTTTTAAATGGAAAGGGAGACATCAACCAATGCATTTACACATTTATTTGTGACATGTAAGGAAGGCAATGAGAGTGAACAGCCGGTCGTGGTAGCATGCATCAGACATGAGTTACAGTGAGAGTGAGTGAGTAATAATTACTTTACGTCGGTAGAACTATGCCCTACTCTTATCGAATTACAAGGGTTCTCATAGTGCAAAGTACCAGCAAAGTAGACAACATTGCACAATTCAGACCATTGAACAGTTTGGAGCACTGTATGTGCACAACCCCGGTGACAAATGAGCCATGAGTATCCATGCTATAAACACTCTCTTGTCAGATCTGAACACCATTAATGACAATGAATTACATTCTCAAAGCCACCACAAAGAGGAATCCACAGGAAGAATAATGACATATGCAACTGACAGAAATGCTCTGAAGGAGAAGATTCACATCAGCATATATTCCCTTGATTCCGACAAGCACCCCGATGATGGCCTGATCAATATAGTGACTGGAAAGGTGGTCAGTGATCCTTAGGTGAATGTCGACCAAGCCATTACCATCGCAACATCTGAAATGAACAACTATTAAGCTGGGTGGCCTGCGTCGTTCTATCGCCCTATTCAGAAAAAGGTCCAGACGATGGCCAAAGCAGACAGGTATCACAAACCTGAGCAGCTGGTACCTGACAGAAAACTCTCTACGCCAGAGCTATGACATTACATGGCAGATCAAATGACCTTGATTTCAAGTCCTTGATGAACTACGAACTTGCCTCATGTCCACCATCGATGTTTTCCAGTTATGGACACAATGCGGGAATGTACAACAAAGGCCATCGAAGTAGATGCCCACATTCAGACTCGTAACCTCGTCCCAGAAGCAAAATTTCTAGACGGATGTGTTGTGGGTCGTGTATATAGATCCATGCACATTACTTATTCTTTGTATGACACAGTGTTTTTGCCTGTCATGTACACTGTCTTATGACACTGTCATTTCAGGTACATAGCTGCCAGCAGGGAGGAGTGTCTTCAAAGGAATAGGGACCTAGGAGCAAGCAGGATATACCGCCTCAGCTCGACCACCAAGATACCACCTCAGAAAATTGTCTTGACAGTGTCCCAGAACAAGTCTGCTCTGATTGACTTTCTTTGCGAGGACCTAATAAAAACACAATAATGATTTCCAACGACATTCCCTTGTCATCACCGTTAGCTGTTCTGTTCCAGTTGAGTTGTACGAAAGCCTGACAATACAAAGAAGAGATCTGGAGAACACCCATAATTCCACAACAACTAACAATTCTTAAGCCACAGTCAGTCATAGTTGTGGCTGACGACACGGACGTATTTGTCTTGCTGTGTCACTTTTGTCATTTTGGGATGGTCACTTCACAGGTGTGGATTATGTCACCAATAAAAGGTCGGTCCGTGATGGACATCAATGCATCTGTAACCAACAATAATGAGATTATGAACGATCTTCTTCCAATGCATGGCTTGTCAGGATGTGACACAGTCGCAGCATACTACGGAGTTGGAAAGGGATCTGCCCTCAGAGTTTTAAAAAGTTAACAGCATTCGCTCAGTTTACTTGGAGACATGACAGTCGAGCTGAAAGATGTAGTCAAAAAATGTACACCCTTCGTCCTTGCTTGCTATGGTGAAAAGGACACTAATTCAGCAAATGATGCTAGGCATAATGTGTGGATGAAGAAAATGAGTAAAAATGTCGCCAATGCTCCCAAGCTCCAGTCTTTACAATCAACATATAAAGCCCTTTGTCAGAAGGTGGCCAGGGTTCACATCCAGGCTGCAGCCTGGAGGAACTCATTGGTGCCAAACTCGCCAGCACTTGATCAAGCAGCCCATGGGTGGTATATTGACCTGTACAGTATCCTGTTATTGCTAAGGAGATGACCGATGCTGGAATCACCACACCAGAATAAATGCTGCTTTTGTGGAAAATGAATCTGATGATGAATAGTGGGACGATTATTATAGTTACTTGTTAAAAAAAGTTTATTCAACTCTTCGATTTTGTCTAATTATTGAAATAATCCTTATGTAGCTGTATGTCAAATGACATATATCCACCATATTTTATGAACAAATGTCTATATTGCAACAGGTTGAATGACCATAATTAGGACCTGATTAGAATTATTATATGAAATCAGAATTTGTGTTTAGTTCATATCCACGAAACAGTGTAAGTGAAAGCGACAGGCATTGCTGATTCAACCTCGTAATTATTACCTGCTCAAATGTGCTTAATCATACATTTATGTATGTGATTTTCAAACAATCTGTACATTTTTAAAAATATTCCGAGCTTAGTTTTAATTAACAATTTGCAGTATAATTATTAATCAGTGTTTGAAGTGTTTTAATTTGAAACAGCATGTAATTTTTTCAACGCACGTCCACGGCCATTGGCTTGACCTCCTCATCACTAAATCATCGTGCGATCATGTTAAATCTGTTTTTCCTGCTGACGGTATCTCAGATCACTTTTCCGTAGTATCAGAAATCAACCTTTTAGCACCCGTACGTCCTAGAAAAACAATCACTTTCAGGAAAACAACAAATATTTGCATGACTTCTTTCAGGGCTGATATCTTGGACTCTTCACTTATAAAAAAACCCTAAGAATGAACTCCATGATTTGTGTGACCAGTACACATCAGTTTTAACCTCACTTCTTGATAAACATGCTCCTCTTCAAACTAAAAAAGTTGTTGAGAAGGCTCCAACGCCATGGATGACGTCTAAACTACTAGATTGTAAAAGCTCATGCCGTCAGCTGGAAAGGCGTTGGAGGAGATCACGCTCTGGTTATGACAGATCAAAATACCGCAACTATCGAAATTTATGCAATCGTCTTATGACAGAGGCCAAATCTCAATATTTTTCAAATCTCATAGATGAAAATTCTGAAAACCCTCGCCGCCTTTGGGACACCATTAACAAAATTTTACATAGAACGCCAGCTGCAGCACTGCCGGAATCAAATAATGTAAAGTCCCTTTGTGAGCATTTCGCAAAAAAAATTTGTGACAAAATCAGAACGATCCGGGCCAATTTTTCAAATCAGGTGGATGATGTACCATCTGTTCAGAAGCCTAAAATAAGAAATAAACTTTTCAATTTAGAACCAGCATCGGAGGACGAGGTCAGGAAGATCATTATGAAGTCTGCATCAAAATCATGTGACCTTGATCCGATTCCAACGAGCATCCTTAAAGCCTTGTTGGATATTTTAATCAAACCCATAACAACTATAATTAATTTATCTCTAGAATATGGAACATTCCCACTGTCATTCAAAGAGGCTCATGTCACACCTTTACTAAAGAAATCAAACCTTCCTGTTAAAAACCTCAAAAATTATAGACCAGTCTCCAATCTAAGTTTGATTTCTAAAATTATTGAAAAAGTTGTTTCCAACCGTTTACAAGCTCACATAAACTCCAACAAATTGAACAATCCAATGCAGTCTGCGTACCGGAAATTCCATTCCACTGAGACAGCCCTGTTAAGAGTTCACAATGACATCTCAGTTTCTCTTGACAAGGGCCATGTCACAGCTTTGACTTTACTTGATTTGTCCGCGGCGTTCGATACTATCGACCACAACACTCTAACAAATAGACTAGCTGAGTGGTATGGTGTCTCTGGAATGGCTTTGCCTTGGTTTAAATCCTACCTTTGTGGCAGGCATCAAAAAAAAAAAAAAAAAAAAATTAAAATTGACAAATCTTTTTCTGACTCTAGTTTGCTTGAACATGGAGTGTCGCAGGGTTCTGTACTTGGCCCTCTGCTTTTCAGTTTGTACAACGCTCCTCTAAGCACCATTATTTCAAGTTATGGATTGAGTCATCACTTATACGCCGATGACACACAAATTTACATCTCCTTAACAGGTGACACAGCTACTGAGTCATTAAAAATGCTTCAGAGCTGTATTACCGGGGTATCTGCTTGGATGGCTCAATCCAAACTAAAACTCAATCCTAGCAAGACTGAGTTTCTTCTTATTGGCTCGAAGTCGCAGCGGGAGAAGTTAATTAACCTTTTCCCCCTTGCGGTGTTGGACAATGAGATGAATCCAGCAGATTCCGCAAGGAATTTAGGTGTCTTTTTTGCCAGTGGTTTGAATTTTCGTCAGCACATTTCACAGGTGTCCAGTTCCTGTTTTTATCACATTAGAGATCTTTAACGCATCAGAAAAAGTCTATCTCTAGCTTTAGTAAAGCAAATTGCAGTGGCACTGGTGACAAGCAAACTGGACTACTGTAACTCCTTATTACACGAAATTCCAGCTAAAGATCTACAGAAATTACAGCGTGTTCAGAACTGTTTAGCAAGGGTTGTGGCAAAAGCTCCTCGTTTCAGTCGCTCTATTCCTCTATTAAAATCATTACATTGGCTTCCAATCAAGTGTAGAATACAATTCGAAATATGTACTTTTGTATTTCGTTGTCTTAATGATGGTCAGCCATCTTATTTATCTAGCCTTCTTTTTTCTGCAGACTGCGTAAAACATCTGCGATCAAACAACACAAATAAGCTCAAAGTACCACGTATCAGAACTAAGTTCGGTGCGCGTGCCTTTTCTGTTTCTGGTCCTACTCTCTGGAATTTACTGCCTGCGAACCTTCGTGTAGCTAAAAATATTTCCTCTTTCAGAAAACTGTTAAAAACGCATTTCTTCGATCTGGCTTTTCCGCCCTAGCTCCTCTGCGTCCCCGGCTCCCTGATGACGACCATGCTTATTTCCCTCGACTCTTCTTTGGAATTTGATAAGGATGAACTGCGCCTCTGAGCTCGGCCCTCCGAGGAGTTAGACGCTATAGAAGTTTTCATTTCATTCATTCATTCATCATATGTGAATATTCAGACGATCATATGGTGCGTTGTTCAAAGGGGTTTAGTATTTGGTTCAACTGTCAAATTTGTAAAATCATTGGATTAACCTCTTATCTTACATGTTCTATGTGGCTGCATGTAAAATGACTGCATTTAGTAACCATATCATTATATGAGCACCTTTATCGTTATTATCGGCTCATTTGCTCTTTATATATTTATGTTTTAATCAACAACTGCAGTATAATAACTGGATTTAAGTTTGCTTATTACGTGGTACAATAAAAGAACATTTTACGTTTACGACACTGTTTTCTGAGCTCCAAAATGGTATCCATGTCATTGTTACGTTCATTAGTGGACACAATGAATAAACGTTCAGAAATTTGAGTTTCTCACCTTCAGAAACCCCTATTTTGATGTATTTGATGTATCTCTAGCTTAATTAGAAGACACTATAACATAATTTATATAGCGGACGCCATTATGGCGGCCATCTTGGATTCATAAAAAAATGATCAAGGGTAAGAGTTGCACACCCACCCTAGGATGTTCAAGTAGACCTTATACAACAATAATTCACCAAGAAAAAAACTTTATCAGAGACTCTGAGGTTAATTTAAGATTTCCAGTTTTGCAGACAGACTTGTCTGCGATTTTCAAAAACATTCCACGATAGCCACGTTTTAAGCAATCGCGGGTCTTTGTGGTGTGTGGAGGCCTTTACACTGCATATTGCAATGTTTGCGACCAGTTACCATGCTGCGATCTATTGTGGATAGGCGTTGATCAATTAATCAATCAATCAATAAAATTTCTATAGCGCCTATATCCTCAGCGGACCGAGCTCAGAGGCGTACAAATCCTTGGCGTGATCATGGGACATAATCGAGGCCATAGCAGGTTCGTCAACAGGGAGCCGGGCTGTTGAGAGACTAGGGTGGAAAAGCCAGGTCAAATAGGTGAGATTTAAGTAATTTCCGGAATGCTAACATTGTTTGGACATTACGTATTGGCACAGGCAGGGCGCATTTCGGCCGAACAAGTAAATCAGCCAGATATGCAGTCTGGTTGTCTTTTAAGGTTCGGAAAGTTATTGCGCATATTTTAAAATGAATGCGAAACTTGACAGGAAGCCAATGTTATTGTTTTAGAATTGGAACGGAACAACTAAATCGTGGGGCCTTGGTTCCACTCTTGAAAGGCAGTTTTGAACGCGTTGTAATCTAGCGATACCCTTTTCTGGAATATTGTGAAAAAGTGAGTTACAATAATCTAACTTACTAGTGACGAGTGCCACTGCAATTTGCTTGGCAAGATCTAAGGACAGACTTTATCGAATTCGATGCAGGCCACGGATATGATAGAAGCATGCCCTACATGTTTGGGATATGTGTTTTCGGAAATTCAAGCTACTGTCGAATAGTACACCAAGATTTTTAGCTGATGTAGATGGGTGGCTTGATCTAGAATTAGGCATGGGAAATTATTCAAGAATTTTTCTCGTTGAAGTTTGGGCCCAATAAGAAGTAATTCCATCTTGCTAGGATTAAGCTTCAGCATACATCCTGTCATCCAGGCCGACACACCCATTAAACAATGTTGCAGCTTCTCAAGAGATTCCTTAGCGTTTGAAACTGATTGAGACATGTAAATATGAGTATCATCGGCATAAAGATGGTGGTTTATGTCGAAACTAGAGATAATAGCGCTGAGTGGTGTAGTGTATCAAGTAAAAGCACTGGTCCCAGCACAGAGCCCTGTGGAACACCATATGAGAGTGTGACTTTATCTGAAAAACGGCCGGCGCCTATTTTGCAAATAGGAAGAAAACCAAATTTGAGCCTGGCCAGATATTCCATACCATTCAGAAAGTCTATCTGTTAATGTAGCATGGTCATTTGTCTATGGTGTCGAAAGCGTCCGACAAGTCAAGCAAGGTCAGAGCCGTAACTCCACTCTTGTCCATACTAATATTGATATCGTTATGTACTTTCATTAGAGCAGATTCTGTACAGTGATGTTTCCTATAGGCCGATCGTAATGGATTAGATATATGGTTATTTTTTATATGAGCTTCCAGCCTATTGGCTACTATCTTTTCTAAGATTTTGGATACAGGCCTGTAATTTTTCAGCTCGTTTTTAGGAAGAGATGTTTTTTTCAGTAGTGATCTTACGTGAGCTTCTTTGAAATTTTGTTGAAATGTACTAGTTTCCATTGAAATGTTAATTATGTCAGTGATGTGAGTTATTAATATGTCAAGACAATTTTTCAACACGCATGTAGAAATGGGGTCCAGATCACATGATTTTGACGATAAGCTGAAAATATTTTTTTTTAATATCATCCTCTGACGCACGTTCAAAAACGTTCATTTTGGATCTAATTATTGTTTTTTGCACTTGAGGAATATTCTGTACTTTATCTGGAAATTTGGAATAAATAGTTTTAATTTTATCCACAAAATACCTAGAGAAATGATCACAAAGTGATTTTACTGACGTGAATTCTGGCAGAGCAGGAGGTGGAATTCTATGCAGAATGTTATTTATTGAATTCCATAGGCAACGGGGATTGTCCGAATTTTCTGAAATAACATCAGCTAAATATTTCGATTTAGCTTTTGTCATCATTTTATTACACAGGTGGCATTGGTGTTTGTAACGAGAACGATCTAGATGTGTGCGAGATCTGCATGATCACTGACACGATTAGCTACGACTGATGGTACGACGGCTCGTTATTCTACGGTCCCACGAGGACCAAAATGCCTGGCGATGCACTGGCGATGAAAATTACGTGTTCTGGTGGCGATGGGTGCCGATGTCGAACGTGTGGTCCCACGAGAAAACTCACATGCGATGTCTTGACGAGCCTTTGGGGAACCTTCGGGAAAGCATCACCGATGCATCGATGCATCGGAGAATATTCGGGGATTAATCGGCGCTACATCGGCTAATAGTTAACGATGTACTTTTAGAATCGGCGACGGTCGGTGATCCTTCGACGATGCGTCGCCGTGTAATGGTGATGTCTTGACGATATCGTGCCGATGTCTTGACGACGTCACGGCGATAGTACAAGGAGCCTTGTTGAGAGCAGGGATGGGGTAATAGTAGGCTAATATAAAGTAATAGTAATAGATATATAGATGGTCAAGTAATATGAAAATAGTATATTACCTTTATATTACACTGTTCTATTTTTGCTAGGTTATTCACATCAATTTCACATATTATGCCAGCAATCTTAGAAAAAATATTTGATTATAAATATTTATAATTTGTCAAATGCAATGAACAACATTTAATTACCGTTATTGGTGGTCAATGAGGCAAAACTTAAAATCTTAATGCTTAATCCTCCCGGAGCCACTCCCAGGAGACGACATACTAGTACCATACACTTAGTAGTTTCACAAAAAATATTATATGCGTGATTTTTTAATAACATGTATCACTATATATGACAACATATACACGTACTCTACACATACACTACTGTGGCAATCCTCCATAACAGCTTTAAATAGAAAACCCATTTCGTATGAATTATAATGCAGTTGGTGAATATTTCAAAAAAGCCTACATTCGATTATTCTCTTCTTTTATTTGGCACTTAACTTAGAATGAATGCGATAAAATAGTTTTTGCAACTGTTATTGATAATGACGCATTGTCCTTACGCATACAATTTATTCCACGAAATTAGAATAAATAAAAAAAATTTTAAATAATTATATCAGATTCGCCTTTGAAATGAAATGAATGGGGTTATAGGCCACCTTTGTGCACATATAGGCTAAACCGGGCCAGAGAACCTCCTGAGGAGGATGGTGAGATGAATGAGATGACACTGCCCTCCAGACACAGAATTCAAAATTCGAGCCCTGGTGGTCTGAGGTCGAGCACGCTATCTCTCGGTCACGGAGGCTCCCCACAATATTATGGATTCACCTTTGAGCATTACTCAAAGTCATCGAACCTAAGCAGCTCGGGGATCATTTCAGAGAAATAAAACTTATTTTGCTTATTCGATTATATATTCTTATTTTGACTTTGGGATGAGATCATGACACAATTTATTTATAGGTTTTAGAAATGATATTGTTAATATCTGATTGCAATCACACACAGCATACCACGCTTTCACTTTCAATAGGTTATAATAGTGCTCATGTGATCATCGGCGACCAATAAGAAGGGAGATTTCTAACGCTCAGCGAAGCATCGCCGTAGCACCGCTGATGCTTCGTCGAGCAGCTCGGGAACATCGGCGATGGATCGGCGATGGATCGGCGATGGATCACCAGAGCATCGGCGATATTATCACATCGAATATGCATCGCCGATGTTTACGCGAGCATCGCCGACGTGTCGCCAATGTGTCGCCGATGTGTCTGGGATATTTTTGGCCTTGATGTTCATCGTCGAATGTTCGCCGACTGCTCGGCGCTGTTCGGCGATATATCGCCGATGGTATTTGGCGTCAAAACATCGGGAGAAAATTTCAATGCATGCATTGAATTTTTTCTCGATGCCCCGATGCCTTGGCGAAGCATGGCGATTACTCGCGTACGTCGCCGATCATTCGCCGAACCACTGGTGCATGATAGCGCTGCCCTGGCGATGCGCAAATGTGTGCCTCGCGAGGGCATCGGGAGGCTTAAAAAGCCTCGTGAGACCGTAGCATTATTGCCACCACTTTACGTTCGAGTTTGTGAATATACTACACAAACAAATACATGAAAGAGAAATAAAGTTATGGGCTACTGTAAACAACATTCTGCACAGAAAGGCTATGCCATCTATGCCAGATTCAACAGATCTACTATCTCTTTACGCAAGTTTTTTAACTTTATTTGTGACAAGATTGAAAAAATCGATTGAAGTTCTGCACTGATAACCTGAAAACGGAATTTGTTCCACCTCCTGGAATAAAATGTCATTTGACATGTTTTGAACCATCTACCTCAGAGGAGGTACAGTACTGATTTCACAAAATGGGACAGATTTTTCATCAGTGGCTGGTCTGCGTTAACGCCCGCCAGCCCGTCATTAGCCCGGGCGCAAGCCCGGCGAGACAGGCGCAGAATTGGTTGCGCCCAGCGCATGAAATGGGCTCGAGCCCCCACACGGTTCGGGCCAGGAAAATATACCCGCCCAAATTCTACTTGGGCTTGCACCCAGTATACTGTGTGGCGGCTAACATGGATGCTGTGAACCATGTGTCATCTCGCCGGGCTGGCCAGGCTCGCTCTGGGCAAGACAGGGCGCGCTCAGCTTGACCACATTCAGCATCATCTGAACAGCTCTGAGTTGATCTAAACGTGCAATAATTGAGTGTCCGTACGTGTATACATGTAGACCTGTTGCAGTCCTCATTTATTTCGTCTTAGCCATTTAGCATTTAGCCTTTAGCATTTAGACATTATCTTTAGTATCAGACAAGCAGTTCAGTGTATAAATTCAGAAAATGGGTGGTTTTATGAAGCTACGGTCACTGGAATAGGCCTAACTGAAGATGAAAAAACAGGCACCTGGAAAGTCAGGCTCGCCCGGCGCACCGGTCGAGCTTGAAACTGGACCAGACGAGAAGCGCGCCTGACAGGCGTTGACTCAATTCGCCGAGGCTCTAGATTGGCTTGAGCCCCGGCGATATGAGCGCGGCTCCAGTTATATGACCCTATACCAAAACGCACATTGCGGCCCGGCTAAACGATTTTATAACTTTGGGCGCATACATGCGAGCCCCAAATGGGGTGGGGAGAGAACATGGGGCTAGCCCAGGGCTAGCCTGCGTTAGCCGGGGCTAGCCCCACTGAAAAAGCTTGTCCCATTTTGCTAAATCAGTACTGTAGGAAAATTAATTCTGACATCTCCAACCAAGACATGTGCGTTGGATCCAATACTCACCAGTCTATTAAAATCATGTGTGGATGTACTGCTGGCCCGTATTACCAATATAATTAATCTGTCTCTGAAATCAGGTGTTTTCCCAGACACATTCAAACTGTCCCATATAACTCCGCTGTTGAAGAAACCTTCATTATCGAAAGACGACAGGAAAAATTATAGACCAGTGTCAAATTTGAATTTTGTATCTAAATTTCTGGAAAAAAAAATCGCAATACGTATTCGCTCTCACTTAGAGTCATACGATCTTCTAAATCATTATCAATCAGCTTACAGGCCCATACATTATATTGAGACTGCGTTGCTGAAGGTCCAGAAGAACTTATTGATAAATTTAGATGATGGCAAAACAACAGTTTTGGTTCTGTTAGATCTCTCGGCAGCGTTTGACAGCTTTTGAGTCATCAGCCTAAAACCCTCCTGTGGTTTGCCTCATATCTGATGGATCGACAGCAAATGGTTAACGTTAAAGAATGTGTGGATGAGCATTTCCAAACAAAGTATGGTGTTGCCCTCCTGTGGCTTGCCTCATATCTGATGGATCGACAGCAAATGGTAAACGTTAAAGAATGTGTGGGTAAACATTTCCAAACAAAGTATGGTGTTCCCCAGAGATCTGTCCTTGGGCCGCTCCTTTTCACACTCTATGAAACACCTCTTAGTAAAATAATTTCTAGACATATTGTGTGTCATCATCTTTGCGCTGATGACACGCAGATCTATATCACACTATCCAAATCAGAACCGGAGATGTCATTGTCACTATTGCCGGATTGTCTGTTGGACGTAGGTGAGTGGATGAGAAGTAGTAAACCCAAGTTAAAAACAGAGGTTTTACTGCTTAGAACAAAACTACATCGATAAAAAATTTATGAAACATTTCCCCGCAAAATGATTAGATCACAAAATAACACCAACAGACTCAGTTCAAAACCTTTGAGTCGTGTTTAACGGCAGTTTGAATTTCAGAAAACACATATCATTGGTTTGTCGTTCTTGCTACTATCACATTCGCGGATTACGTCGCCTGCGTCGGTGTTTGACATCGTAAGTCTCTAAAACCATTGCAACAGCGCTTGTTTCAAGTAAACTGGTTTATTGCAACGGCCTCCGCTATAATGGTACGAACCGAGAATTAAATAGGCTTCAGGGAGTTCGAAATTGTCCGGTCCGGGTACTGACACGTTCTCCTCGTTTTTCTAGAACAACATCCCTTCTGAAGTCATTGGATTGGCTTCCGGTCTGTTTTAGAATAAAATTTGAAATTTGTTTTGTCACCTATCTCTCTTATTTCTATGACAAATAAGTCTGGATTGACTTTCTTTCAGTCAATAAAATATCTGTCTGTCTGTCTGTCTGTCTGTCTGTCTGTCTGTCTGTCTGTCTGTCTGTCTGTCTGTCTGTCTGTCTGTCTGTCTGTCTGTCTGTCTGTCTGTCTGTCTGTCTGTCTGTCTGTCTGTCTGTCTGTCTGTCTGTCTGTCTGTCTGTCTGTCTGTCTGTCTGTCTGTCTGTCTGTCTGTCTGTCTGTCTGTCTGTCTGTCTGTCTGTCTGTCTGTCTGTCTGTCTGTCTGTCTGTCTGTCTGTCTGTCTGTCTGTCTGTCTGTCTGTCTGTCTGTCTGTCTGTCTGTCTGTCTGTCTGTCTGTCTGTCTGTCTGTCTGTCTGTCTGTCTGTCTGTCTGTCTGTCTGTCTGTCTGTCTGTCTGTCTGTCTGTCTGTCTGTCTGTCTGTCTGTCTGTCTGTCTGTCTGTCTGTCTGTCTGTCTGTCTGTCTGTCTGTCTGTCTGTCTGTCTGTCTGTCTGTCTGTCTGTCTGTCTGTCTGTCTGTCTGTCTGTCTGTCTGTCTGTCTGTCTGTCTGTCTGTCTGTCTGTCTGTCTGTCTGTCTGTCTGTCTGTCTGTCTGTCTGTCTGTCTGTCTGTCTGTCTGTCTGTCTGTCTGTCTGTCTGTCTGTCTGTCTGTCTGTCTGTCTGTCTGTCTGTCTGTCTGTCTGTCTGTCTGTCTGTCTGTCTGTCTGTCTGTCTGTCTGTCTGTCTGTCTGTCTGTCTGTCTGTCTGTCTGTCTGTCTGTCTGTCTGTCTGTCTGTCTGTCTGTCTGTCTGTCTGTCTGTCTGTCTGTCTGTCTGTCTGTCTGTCTGTCTGTCTGTCTGTCTGTCTGTCTGTCTGTCTGTCTGTCTGTCTGTCTGTCTGTCTGTCTGTCTGTCTGTCTGTCTGTCTGTCTGTCTGTCTGTCTGTCTGTCTGTCTGTCTGTCTGTCTGTCTGTCTGTCTGTCTGTCTGTCTGTCTGTCTGTCTGTCTGTCTGTCTGTCTGTCTGTCTGTCTGTCTGTCTGTCTGTCTGTCTGTCTGTCTGTCTGTCTGTCTGTCTGTCTGTCTGTCTGTCTGTCTGTCTGTCTGTCTGTCTGTCTGTCTGTCTGTCTGTCTGTCTGTCTGTCTGTCTGTCTGTCTGTCTGTCTGTCTGTCTGTCTGTCTGTCTGTCTGTCTGTCTGTCTGTCTGTCTGTCTGTCTGTCTGTCTGTCTGTCTGTCTGTCTGTCTGTCTGTCTGTCTGTCTGTCTGTCTGTCTGTCTGTCTGTCTGTCTGTCTGTCTGTCTGTCTGTCTGTCTGTCTGTCTGTCTGTCTGTCTGTCTGTCTGTCTGTCTGTCTGTCTGTCTGTCTGTCTGTCTGTCTGTCTGTCTGTCTGTCTGTCTGTCTGTCTGTCTGTCTGTCTGTCTGTCTATAAGGCCCTATGCAACAATCCGCTAATCTATCTTAAGGAAATGCTTAAGACACCGAGCCGTACTCGTGATTTTCGCTTATCTGACCAGAATGTCAAAATCTTTGTTCCTCGGATTAAGACGAAGAAGGTTGAATAGAAGAGTTTTTTTCTGTGGCGGCAGCCGGTGAAATTAGAACTTCAAAAACAGTTCACTCTTTCGGAAAAAAATATAAAACTTTTTATTTTAACCAAGCTTTTCCGACCTAGTTCTCTGTCCCACCCAGTACGAGCCTGGCCAGTCCGGCTAGATGACACATGGTTCATAGCATCCATGCTAGCCGTCACACAGTCTACTCGGGCCCAAAATGGGATTTGGGCGGGTATATTTTCCTTGCCCAAACCATGTGGAGGCTCAAGCCCATTTCGTGCGCTGGGCGCAACCAATTCTGCGCCTGTCTCGCCGGGCTTGCGCCTGGGCTAATGACAGGCTGGCGGGCGTTAACGCAGACCAGCCACTGATGAAAAATCTGTCCCATTTTGTAAAAGCAGTACTGTAACGTTACATCCCTTCCAGAACTGTGAGAGATAGCGACTGCAGTGCTGACTGCTGTCAGATATACCGGCATGACACGCATACAAACATGTTGTCGGTTTAGGCTATTAATATTCCATAGATTATGTCTAAGCCTATTATTTATCAATGCATGCCCTATCATCCAAAGTAGGCCTGCAGTAAGCACAGACTGTACTAGTATAGCCCCTATATAGTTTTATACTATAACCTGGGGCTAGGCTCATCAGTGCCATGTGTTGATAGTCCGGCAGCAGAATGCCCAATATTGGCCTGACCCAAAATTCTCTGATATAGTTATTTTTTCTGTTGATTATTTATCTTTAGGGTCTACATAAAGATATCTAGGGTGGTTGAGAAATTTTAATTATTCAAGATGGCCGCCATGGACTCGAAAAAGCTCTGAAAATGCCTCAGTTATGATGGACTCGACTTTATAAAGGGCAAACACTCGGTTAATATATCTTGTAACAATGTATGTTTGTCCAATTTTATCAACATAAATCTGTTTTACATCTACATAGTTTGAAAATGTCATAATGGAGACCATTTTGGAATCCAAAATGGCTGCCGTATGGCTAAACGTTCAGTTATAATCAAATGAAACAAAATTATATATGGGCAAACGATAGCATTTAGACCTATGGCTACCATGCACCCTCCCCCCCCCCCAACATCTCAGCGAAACTAAGGTTTTGGAGCCCATTGAAACATTGAAAATATAGGGTTGCAAACCCTATTTCGACGACTTATATAGAGGTACTATAAATATGTTTTTAACAACGTCGCGCAATTTTAAATAAGGGGGTAGGGTTACTTGAATGTATGTTATTTCTGTTATTGTAAACCGACCTGTAACTGCTATATAACATATGAACGGTAATTGAATTCCACTTCCTATGGTATATAAATCATTGCAGTATAATAAAGAATATCGCTTCATGTATGCCTAAACATAACCTAATTTGAAAAATCAGCGAAATCCACAACAACGAAACCCCGTTGGGAAACACAATTTCATCAAACGTTTTTTACATGTATCCACATTTAGGCCACGGTTTTTCAATCCAGATATGCTTATAAATAAGCCTGGATGTTATGTGTACTTTGAAATTTCACACAATTTTTGTGAAAGACAAATACAAAATGGGCACCATCTGTTTTAGAAAAAATGTAATTTTGTGCATTTCACTTGACTCTGCATCGAAATAATGGACATTAATCAAAATTAGAGCTATCTTTTATATAAAAAAAACCTTATATTATATGAAAAATGACAAAAAATGACAAAATACAAAATGGCAGTCGTCTGCTCGAAAAATTATAGGTATACATCGACACAAAAATGAAAAACCCAAGTTGAAAAATATACCAACATCTTTGATATCAGTTATTATCAAGGGCTTTTACATAGATATAGAATATTTTTATTTCTATTAAATACAAAATGTATACAACAAAACACTAAGTTTGTATTTTATCACTCTATATGTACAATCTTCAATTTTGACCACTGAAGAAGTGATTACAATCATTTAAAAAATTATCTCAGCCACTACAAAAGTGATCTTGGCCACTGAATAAGTGATCACAGCCACGTTAAAAAGTATCTAAACCACTCAAAACGGATCTTAACCACTGAAGAAGTGACCACAGCCATTTTAACGTTATCTCAGCCATTATAAAGGTGATCTTGGCCACTAACAAACTGGTGTCAGCCACTGATAAAGTTATCTAAGCCACCACAAAGTGATCTTGGCCAATGAAGAAGTGACCACAACCACCTTAAAAAGTATCTAAACAAATACAAAAGTGATGTTGACCTTTGATGAAGTGTTCACAGCCACTTTAAAAATGATCTAAACCACTATGAAAGTGCTCTTAACCAGGGGAGAAGTGATTACAATCATTTTAAAGGTTATCTGAGCCACTATAAAAGTGATCTTGGCCACTGAAGAAGTAATCACGGCCACTTTAAAAATGATCTAAACCACTATAAAAGGGATCTTGACCACTGAAGAAGTGATTACAATCACTTTAAAAGACATCTCAGCCACTACAAAAATTATCTCATCTACAGAAGAAGTGATCACAGCCACTTTAAAAAGAATCCAAACCACTACAAACGGGATCTTGACCACTGACGAAGTGACCACAGCCAGTTTAAACGTTATCTCAGCCACTATAAAGGTGATCTTGGCCACTAACAAACTAGTGTCAGCCACTGATAAAGTTATAAAAGCCACCACAAAGTGGTCTTGGCCAATGAAGAAGTGATTACAGCGTCTTTAAAAATTATCTCAGCCACTACAAAGTGATATTGGCCCATGAAGAAATGACCACAGCCATTCTAAAAATTATCTAAACCACTACAAAAGTGATGTTGACCATTGAAGAAGTGTTCACAGCCACTTTTAAAAGTATCTCAGTCACTACAAAAGTGATCTTGGCCAATGAAGAAGTGACCACAACCACTTTGAAAGTTATCTCAGCCACCACAAAGGTGCTCTTAGCCAGTAACAATCTAGTCTTAGCCACTGATAAAGTTATCTAAGCCACCACAAAGTGATCTTGGCCACTGCAAGATTGATCACAGCGACTTTAAAAGTTATCTCGGCCACTAAAAATGTGATCTTGGCCACTAACAAGCTGCTGATGTCAGCCACTGATAACAGTTATCCAAGCCACTACAGAGTGATCTTGGCCACTGAAGAAGTGACCACATCCACTTTAAAAATTATCTAAACCACTACAAAAGGGATCTTTTCCAATGAAGAAGTGATCACAACCAGTTATCTCAGTCACTACAAAGGTGATCTTAACCATTGAAAAAGTGATCACAGCCACTTTAAAATGATCTAAGCCACTACAAAAGGGATCTTTACCACTGAAAAAATAATTACAATCACTTTAAAAGTTATCTCAGCCATTGCAAAAGTGATCTTGGCCACTGAAGAACTGATCACAGCCACTTTAAAAAACTTAATGATGGGCTAACGTCTATGACGTTGGCTCATCATTAAAACCGCATTGTATGAATGTATCGTGTTTGCTGATTATGTGGAAATCTGGCGCCATCTATGGAACAGAACAGTTTATAATATGTCTGCCTTCTGGTAGATAGTGACATCTGGTGACTGTAAAGGAATACACAAACCAAGCTACATAGCTGAGTGTGTGGGGGGATAATCAGAGGCGTATCCAAGGGGGGGGGGGCTGACAACCCCATCTGACAATACTCTGTCCCATTATAATTAAATCACTAACTACCTACTTTAGCAAATTCGATTTGCCCATGACCTTGCAGTCATATCAGGGGTCAAATCTAATCGCTAAATTTTGTAATGAGGTAATCTACCAATTAGGGATAGAACATTTGCTTATCATCTGCTCGTCTGCTTATCACGCGGACAGTCAGGGTGCTGTAAGCGGTGGCATCAAACTATAAAACAGATGCTTATGGATGCGGTTCGTACTATTCGCCAGCCGAGATAGTGTACAGACCGCCCTAGGATTCACCCTATTCGAATTAGTGCATGGGCATAGTCGGGGATTCTTCAAACTAGTTAATGCTAAATTATTGACTGATGGTAATGATCACTAAAAGCAAAGGAGTGTAATACGACACATTTGCCAGCTTAAAGACAAAGTCTGGGAAGAGTGTAAAATAGTCACCCTACTTTTTTTTAAATTTATTGTGTCTTCTTTCAAAATCAAGTGAGCTTTTGCTTTTACCAGAAAATACACGATCATTTTTTCATGACAAAAGAGCCTACACCATCAGGGGTATTTGGTCACACATAGGAGCTAATGTGAAACTTCAAAATTTCCCTAACAGTAACGTGGAACAAACCATTATCGTTTATGATTGTTATCTTAGAAAATAAACAAAACACGCCGTGTATCACTGTAGATTTCTTTATTAAATCCGTCTGCTGATAACAGAAAACATCCATGTTAAACGAGATGATTAGGTACAGCAGAAAATCAACATAATTTACAGCTCAGCAATGTAGAAAACCAGTACAAATACAACGTGAATATCCTCAGTGAACACGTCGACCCTCGTATATCTAGACGACTAAGTCTTCAGCTTGCTATTAGAGGGTCGTGTCTGTCACGCTATAAAGTCGCAGATACGACCCTTTAATACCAAGGTGACAAAATGATCACGATTGTCCACAAAGTGTTTATTGTAACCACACCTACCTCCTCCAATTGTATGAGAGTTTACAGATGAGAACAGGCCAAGTAGATCAAGGTGATCATTTTGAGGTGTTGAAATACCAGGTGTTGGGCGCACACAGTAGAGATATCGTTAACAGTATAATCATTTCTGATGCTATTTTCACAAACAAACTTGACATGTCTTATAACCTATATATTCTACACACACCATTCTCTGTTCAGTATGATTATATTACCATTTAGCGATGATGTATATTGACCCCGTTATTCATATGTAAATTAATCGCAGTATACCTAGGGATAATTATATAAAATGTTCTTAGAAACACAGAATGGTTTGCATACATACACAAATAATAAGAAATAGAACAACTTTTATAACACCACGTCGTCAGACTAAAATTTATATATTGTGTCCAGATAGAAATTGACACCTATAGATTAGACTTCCTCAACTGATGGCATATCTATGCAACAGAAGAAAATTATGGATGACACACGATTATTTGTGGAAAGAATAAAGAATTGAGAGGTAGTTTATTCGTTATATTTGTTCATATGTTTATCGTAAGTGGCAAAGCTGTAAAAGCACACTTTTAATTCGTTTCGTGCTGTTACACAGCTCTGACCGTTACCATACTCGTTCATATTTTCAGAAAATGATGTATTATTAGATAGTGCATATAGTTATTATGTTTGATTACCACTCAGACTGATATAAGAATGTATACCAGTTAATTAAACCATTAAATGAAGGCAATGAGTTACGTTGGAAATTTTCCAATAACATAGTATAAATAGAAGATTTATAGTGGCATCAACATTTGTCCTTATATAAATAATACCGAGTGTAATGTTGAAATGTACTCTCATGTACATATAGGCCCAAAGCTTTGTTTTATTTATATCCGCCATTCCTTCATTGAAACAGTGTCTGGTCATCTTAAAGGGACATGCCCAGGTCTAAAATCATAAAAAAATCGGTGATTTTATTTTAGCTTAATAATATGAGCATATGATGTAAAGTTGTCTATAGACTAGAACTGTAAAAGTTTTTTTTAATTTTTGTGCTGCGCATTTACCAGTTAGGCTAGATATAGAGACGAAATTCCTGATTTATAATTATTGACAACCATGTCAAAAATAAGAAATACGGGAAATTCGTCCCTATATCTAGTCTGAATGGTAAGTGCGCAGCATAAAGATAAAAAACTTTTGCAGTTCTAGTCTATGGAATTGTTTACATCATATGGTCATATTAAAAGCCAAAATAAAATCACCGATTTTTTATGCTTTTAGACCTGGACATGTCCCTTTAATGTAACGGTGTAACCTAAGTATGATTCATGGAATATCTTGGAATATATATTATTCTATGTCAAATGTAACCCACATGAAGCTGGTTCACGCTATGTTTTGTTGCGTCTGCGCACACGTCACCATCCTTTTTTTTTAATTAATCACAGACCTGAGAATTCTATAAAGCATATTTAAGAAAATGTTCCCTATCTATTATTGTTTCACTGCAGGAAATAAAAACAACTGACATCAGCAGGAGCATCTACTCCAACTAGTTTATATCAGCGGGAGTATATACTTCAACTAGTTTTTATCAGCTGGAGCATCTACTCCAACTAGTTTATAGCAGCTGGAACATCTACTCCAACTAGTTTATATCTGCGGGAGTATATACTCCAACTAGTTTATATCAGCTGGAGCATCTACTCCAACTAGTTTATATCAGCGGGAGCATATACTCCAACTAATGATATCAACTGAAGCATCTACTCCAACTATTTACATCAGCTGGAGTATCTACTCCAACTAGTTTATATCAGCTGGAGCATCTACTCCAACTAGTTTATATCAGCTAGAGCACCATCAGGGGTATTTGGTCACACATAGGAGCTAATGTGAAACTTCAAAATTTCCCTAACAGTAACGTGGAACAAACCATTATCGTTTATGATTGTTATCTCAGAAAATAAACAAAACACGCCGTGTATCACTGTAGATTTCTTTATTAAATCGTCTGCTGATAACAGAAAACATCCAAGTTAAACGAGATGATTAGGTACAGCAGAAAATCAACATAATTTACAGCTCAGCAATGTAGAAAACCAGTACAAATACAACGTGAATATCCTCAGTGAACACGTCAACCCTCGTATATCTAAACGACTAAGTCTTCAGCTTGCTATTAGAGGGTCGTGTCTGTCACGCTATAAAGTCGCAGATACGACCCTTTAATACCAAGGTGACAAAATGATCACGATAGTCCACAAAGTGTTTATTGTAACCACACCTACCTCCTCCAATTGTATGAGAGTTTACAGATGAGAACAGGCCATGTAGATCAAGGTGATCATTTTGAGGTGTTGAAATACCAGGTGTTGGGCGCACACAGTAGAGATATCGTTAACAGTATAATCATTTCTGATGCTATTTTCACAAACAAACTTGACATGTCTTATAACCTATATATTCTACACACACCATTCTCTGTTCAGTATGATTATATTACCATTTAGCGATGATGTATATTGACCCCGTTATTCATATGTAAATTAATCGCAGTATACCTAGGGATAATTATATAAAATGTTCTTAGAAACACAGAATGGTTTGCATACATACACAAATAATAAGAAATAGAACAACTTTTATAACACCACGTCGTCAGACTAAAATCTATATATTGTGTCCAGATAGAAATTGACACCTATAGATTAGACTTCCTCAACTGATGGCATATCTATGCAACAGAAGAAAATTATGGATGACACGCGATTATTTGTGGAAAGAATAAAGAATTGAGAGGTAGTTTATTCGTTATATTTGTTCATATGTTTATCGTAAGTGGCAAAGCTGTAAAAGCACACTTTTAATTCGTTTCGTGCTGTTACACAGCTCTGACCGTTACCATACTCGTTCATATTTTCAGAAAATGATGTATTATTAGATAGTGCATATAGTTATTATGTTTGATTACCACTCAGACTGATATAAGAATGTATACCAGTTAATTAAACCATTAAATGAAGGCAATGAGTTACGTTGGAAATTTTCCAATAACATAGTATAAATAGAAGATTTATAGTGGCATCAACATTTGTCCTTATATAAATAATACTGATAGTAATGTTGAAATGTACTCTCATGTACATATAGGCCCAAAGCTTTGTTTTATTTATATCCGCCATTCCTTCATTGAAACAGTGTCTGGTCATCTTAAAGGGACATGCCCAGGTCTAAAATCATAAAAAATCGGTGATTTTATTTTAGCTTAATAATATGAGCATATGATGTAAAGTTGTCTATAGACTAGAACTGTAAAAGTTTTTTTTAATTTTTGTGCTGCGCATTCACCAGTTAGGCTAGATATAGAGACGAAATTCCTGATTTATAATTATTGACAACCATGTCAAAAATAAGAAATACGGGAAATTCGTCCCTATATCTAGTCTGAATAGTAAGTGCGCAGCATAAAGATAAAAAACTTTTGCAGTTCTAGTCTATGGAATTGTTTACATCATATGGTCATATTAAAAGCCAAAATAAAATCACCGATTTTTTATGCTTTTAGACCTGGGCATGTCCCTTTAATGTAACGGTGTAACCTAAGTATGATTCATGGAATATCTTGGAATATATATTATTCTATGTCAAATGTAACCCACATGAAGCTGGTTCACGCTATGTTTTGTTGCGTCTGCGCACACGTCACCATCCTTTTTTTAATTAATCACAGACCTGAGAATTCTATAAAGCATATTTAAGAAAATGTTCCCTATATATTATTGTTTCACTGCAGGAAATAAAAACAACTGATTGCTTCAGAGGGGAAACGTTTAGATTCAAAGGCACTCGCTGCCCATCAATAAACAAACAACATACACACTTTTATCTAAGTCAAGCACTCGCTGCCCAGCAATAAACAAACAACATAGGCCTACACACTCATATATAACTCACCACCTTCTGCTTAACCAATTTCAAGTGAACACTAATTTACTCAGCAACTTAATGGACGCACATTGTGGCAGCTCGGTAGAAATAACTAGAACTACAGCACTAGATAAATATGGTAATTAGAGCAGAGCCAACATTTTATGTTTGGCAAACACAATGAAACGTTAGAATCCGAACCAACAGGAAAGCAACAGTCGTCATCTACTATGACGGACGCTATCAAAACACAGTTTCGTAAGTACAGATATATACTGCCTCATGTGTAAATAAAAAAATAAGTCCAGTTAAATCAACTCATATAGATGGCTGATCAGTGATCTTTACATAAACAATTAAACAATGTGTCTTTAAATAACTTTACATTATTGTATTTTATTTCAAAGGAGGTTTAGTTGATGGGTCCGGGTACAAAATAGCCGGCTACGATTGTTTATTTGAGTCTACTGTGGTTCATAACCTGTGTGTGATAGGTTCGAACCCCGGATGCTTCAATTGTGGACAGTGGCTATGTATACATTGCTCCAAAGTGTTGAAAGGTCAGGAGTGCGCAGTACTGCCTATATAGTGATTAAAGTAATTCTATGATAGTAAGGCGCGGTAGAGCAATATTCACGCACTCAGCTCATGTAAGATAGATATAATACTGCGCTTTAAAATATGTATTGTTACATTGAATAATTTCACTGTGATTTAATAGATGGGCTTTACATATATTGATATTGTTCTTTGATACCACACACATAAATGAAACGATGATGCCTTGTCGTGCTACCACACACATCGAATGTGTATGTGCCCTGATAATGTCAAGCGAATGTTGATACCGTGCTTTGACGCCAGACATCAAGTTATGATACTATGCATTAATGCGCCATGCTCTAACATTTTCACAATTCTAACGTGGTTTTCAAAATCATATTAAATATCGCACATATTGAGTGAATTATGTTATGTGTTTGAGCTTGCCTTTATTATTAAAAAGTCAGCATATAACGACCACGATATGTACATATTTATCCTACATCAAGTCAGTGGATTCCACTCGACCAAACATATTCACAATATCATTTAGAAGTCCTTTCTTAACCCTGGCATGTAGTCCAACTAGTTACATCAGCTGGAACATCTAATCCAACTAGCGGGAGCATATACTCCAACTAGTTTATATCTGCGGGAGCATCCACTCCAACTAGTTTATATCAGCTGGAGCATCTACTCCAACTAGTTTATAGCAGCTGGAGCATCTACTCCAACTAGTTTATATCAGCGGGAGCATCTACTCCAACTAGTTTATATCAGCTGGAGAATCTACTACAACTAGTTTATACCAGCTGGAGCATCTACTCCAACTAGTTTATATCAGCTGGAGAATCTACTCCAACTAGTTTATATCAGCTGGAGAATCTACTCCAACTAGTTTATACCAGCTGGAGCATCTACTCCAACTAGTTTATATCAGCTGGAGAATCTACTCCAACTAGTTTATATCTGCGGGAGCATCTACTCCAACTAGTTACATCAGCTGGAGCATCCACTCCAACTAATGATATCAGCTGGAGCATCTACTCCAACTAGTTTATATCAGCTGGAGCATCTACTCCAACTAGTTTATATCTGCGGGAGCATCTACTCCAACTAGTTACATCAGCTGGAGCATCCACTCCAACTAATGATATCAGCTGGAGCATCTACTCCAACTAGTTTACATCAGCAGGAGTATATACTTCAACTAGTTTATATCAGCTGGAGCATCTACTCCAACTAGTTTATACCAGCTGGAGCATCTACTCCAACTAGTTTATATCAGCTGGAGCATCTACTCCAACTAGTTACATCAGCTGGAGCATCCACTCCAACTAATGATATCAGCTGGAGCATCTACTCCAACTAGTTTACATCAGCAGGAGTATATACTTCAACTAGTTTACATCAGCTGGAGCATCTACTCCAACTAGTTTATATCAGCTGGAGCATCTACTCCAACTAGTTTATATCAGCTGGAGCATCTACTCCAACTAGTTTATACCAGCTGGAGCATCTACTCCAACTAGTTTATATCAGCTGGAGAATCTACTCCAACTAGTTTATACCAGCTGGAGCATCTACTCCAACTAATGATATCAGCTGGAGCATCTACTCCAACTAGTTACATCAGCTGGAGAATCTACTACAACTAGTTTATACCAGCTAGATCATCCACTCCAACTAATGATATCAGTTGGAGCATCTACTCCAACTAGTTACATCAGCTGGAGAATCTACTACAACTAGTTTATACCAGCTAGATCATCCACTCCAACTAATGATATCAGTTGGAGCATCTACTCCAACTAGTTACATCAGCTGGAACATCTACTCCAACTAGTTTATATCAGCTGGAGCATCCACTCCAACTAGTTTATATCAGCTGGAGCATCTACTCCAACTAATGATATCAGTTGGAGCATCTACTCCATCTAGTTACATCAGCTGGAGCATCTACTCCAACTAGTTTATATCAGCTGGAGAATCTACTCCAACTAGTTTATATCAGCTGGAGCATCTACTCCAACTAATGATATCAGTTGGAGCATCTACTCCATCTAGTTACATCAGCTGGAGCATCTACTCCAACTAGTTTATATCAGCTGGAGAATCTACTCCAACTAGTTTATATCAGCTGGAGCATCTACTCCAACTAATGATATCAGTTGGAGCATCTACTCCATCTAGTTACATCAGCTGGAGCATCTACTCCAACTAGTTTATATCAGCTGGAGCATCCACTCCAACTAGTTTATATCAGCTGGAGCATCTACTCCAACTAGTTTATATCAGCTGGAGCATCTACTCCAACTAGTTTATATCAGCTGGAACATCTACTCCAACTAACTACTGTAGATCTGGTATTTTTCGCGTGTTTCTGATTTGGTGACTATTCACAAAGTTTAGAATTCGCAAATTTTTATTTTTCTTTAGTAGCGCTAAAATAATAATAATTTTCGCGAAATTCTTCAATTGGCGAATTTGTCTTCCTCACGAAATTCGCGAAAATTAGAACCTCACGAATATTGTCAGATCCACAGTATATAAGCTGGAGCATCTACTCCAACTAGTCATATCAGTTGGAGCATCTACTCCAACTAATTATATCAGTTGGATCATCTACTCCAGCTAATTATATCAGCTGGAGCATCTATTACAGCTAGTTATATCAGCTGAACCATCCACTCCAACTAATATATCAGTTTTAGCGGGATAATATTTGGTTTGAAATTTCCTAGACAACGTATATATAAAGGTATATCTTGATTGAGGTTAATGAAACACAGTTTTTACCTCAACTGATTCATTATAAATGCTTCATTTCCATTTTGTTGCTGGC
>OZ024915.1:62063660-62141160 GCA_964017125.1 Flabesymbios commensalis
ATCACCCAAATTATACAGACGTCACGTTGATTGATTTCATTATTGAAGTAAAAAGTTTTAAAGTATTTCTCATGTTTCCCATCAACAAAGTATACCGGGGAATTTAAGTTATTTTAGGTCTCTACTGAGATTATGGCTGGAATACAAGTTTATTCAGTCAGTGCTAGACATGATATTCCTACAATACTCCGAATATGTAAATACTGTAACGATGGCAGTATATGTGTAATAATTTCACTATCTACGAATAGGCTAACGCCCGAGGAGCTCTGAAATCTGAGCTTTGAAAAAGGCCGAGGCCGAAGGCCGAGGACTTTTTCAAAGCAAAGAATGTAGAGATACGAGGGTTTTAACTGACTTAAAACACATACGACCGTAATCAAATAATGAAATTCCCCCATAATCGACAGCTCGCTCGCGCCTGACTGATTATAGTACTATATAGGCCTACCATGATAATTGGTCTGTACTTGATGAACAATGACTCTCCATTCCCGGCTTAGAATTTCATGGTGAGACAAATAAATAATGTAGTGGTGTGTTTTAATACAATGTAAACACATTTGCAAAGACATGTTACTGTATTTAAAATGTCGTTTATTTATAAATTAATCAAAGATCTTGAATCCTTCGACAAACGATTCTTTTCTCTCACTTGTAAAATGTATAAATGTAATCATAAAAATGTTCAATAAATCTATGTAAAGTGTGGTGACACTGCCCGTGGCCCAGTGCTCATCATAATCCAACCTGCGGTACAACTATTTACTTCTTTAAGTATTTAAATAGCTCATAATCATGAGATCGCTCTTCAAGGCCTACCCTCCGCATAATTTAACCATTTAATTTGCATAATCCATTATGAGTTATTGACCATAAGTTAATAGCTGAATTTATCTGTGTGCAATTATATATCTGAAAAATTCTAATATAACTTTGTTGTGATTACAAAGTTACAAAATGAAAAATATGTAGCTAAAACATGTACATTAACGCTCGGGGATCCACAACTGAACACTGTAGACTGATGACTCACTTTATTCATATCACATTCACATTCATAACTCATCTCTCAGAATCTCTCTGACTATCTTTGACTATCTATCTGACTCTCCGACTATCTGAATCTCTCTATCTGAATCTCTCAATCTCCTATATCTATCTGATACTGACTATCGCGACCAAACACACAGTATTTTTTTATACTGGGCAGTCCGCGTTAGGCGCAAACCGTCCGAAGCCAATCCATGATGTTACCTCCCAAATGCATCTGGTTTGTTGGGGAATCCAGAGATTCTGGAACAATCCATCAAAATTGTGTGTTCGTTCTACTAGTAAGATATAAATCATTAAATAAACATGACATTAAAATCACGTCTTTACACAGAACGAAAATTCACTTACTTATAATTTAACATATCGATTTTGAAGAGTAAAATGACGTAATTAAAAACTTCGATTAGAAACACATTTCCATCGCATGACACACTAAGTATTCAGTTAATTAAAGATAATGATATTATCACAAATATAATTCATAAAACAAGATCAGTTTCTAAAAATAATATAGCAAGACTGATTTTCAGGTACTAAAAAGAAATAGTAGCTCATCCGCTATAAAACTCACATTTCAACCTTAGAATGTTAGCACAAAAACAGATTGCAAACACTATAGCAAAAAATAATATAAATAGGTATTTGTAAAAGACTGAGAATCCCGATGCATCATGGAGAAACCCAACCACAAGCTTGCGAAAATACGTTGTCATCACGGGGTCACATGGATACGGCAAACCATCTCATTGCTAGGGTCATTTAACAAGACGACCGTATGTTTATTTAATCACACTTGACTTGACAAGTGATTTGAGCGAATCGAGTATTAATCAGGTAGTCAATCGACCTAACCAGAAATGGTTGGAGCGCTAAGATTTTATTGTATTTTTTAGTTTCTCCGGGTACACAGCTGGTTGTTTGTAACTGCCCGATTGGCATAAGTGCAATAACATACATGCTCTCGCAAGCTGCTGATCAAATTTTCTAGAAGAACAGTTGAAATTCAACTTTATATCAAGGCCACGGGCATGTGCAGTTTGAAAATAGCGCATCCATTTTGAAATATTCCACAGTCTGGGCATATTCAGTAACTTTGTCAAAACTTTTGCCTAGCAGATTTTTAATAATTTGCATCAAACTGATTGCCATTTTAAAAAGTGAGACGGGACAAATGTAGAACGTTGGTTCAAAGCGAATATGCGCAATGACCAGGATTGCTACCGACGATACGTTATTGCAACAATTCTAACATTTTAATAACATTTTATATCAAATACTGGCCTTCACTGTTAAAATTATTATACATGATTGATGGTAAACTCATTAATACAGATACAAAAGCCATTTCAAACGCATTTTTTTGTCAAGATCGGCCGAAACCTATCTTGTCAGATAAAACTAATCTCCTCTAAATCGTTGGAGATTTTCCATTTATTGCGACCTCCCTTGAATTTAAGTTGCAATATACAAATGACGAACACATTCTAAGATTACACCTTAAAACAGTTGCGGCCCGATGGAATATATGTGAAGACATTAAAGACATTAAACATGAGATATAGGACACTGGCTTGACTTACTCATCACTAGGACGTCCTGCCCAGCAGTTAGATCCGTCTTAGCCTGTGATGGGCTTTCTGATCATTTTTTAGCTTTTTCGGAACTATAATTTCCTAGACCAAAGTGTGTTAAAAAGAAAATTTCATTTAGGCGGATTACCAAAATTGATCTTGATAATTAAAAAAATGACATTTTGAACTCAGATTTAAAAACTAAACCTGAGAAAGAACTTCCAAAACTCTGTAAACAATATGATACCATTCTGCAAACTATTTTAAACAAACATGCTCCACTACTCACTAAAACTGTTTCGGAAAGACCCCCTACCCCTTGGATGACACAAGAAATATTAAAAGCAAAAGTTCGACGACGTCGCTTGGAAAGAGTTTGGCGCAGAACCCGTTACAGACACGATAGATCACGATACAGAGTTCAGTGCAATCTGTGCAATAGAATTATGGAGAAAGCAAAAGCAAATTTTTATGCTAACATCATATTAGAAAATTCTGAAGATCCAAAGAAGCTCTGGAAATCTATAAACAACATCCTTCATAGATTTCCTGCTCCCTCTTTGCCTGAGAATTTATCACTCCGAAACGTGCATCCCTCGTACGACATAATTTTTTTAATGAATACTTTGACTTTGGCAACAGAAGCAGAGATGAAGAAATTATTCATGAAATCAAAATGTACCTCAAGTGATCTTGATCCATTTCCTACTAGCTTGCTGAAGGATTGTCTCGACGTCCTAATTGAACCGATACTAGTATCATCAATAAATCTCTCCAAGAGGGTGTTTTTCCGGACAAGTTCAAAAAAACATATATTAGACCTTTCCTAAAAAAAAAACTCTAGATAAAAATTACCGTCCAGTTGCTAACCTCAGTTTTATATCAAAGATATCGGAGAAAGTTGTCGCATCTCGCCTACTTTCCCACATGGAATCAAATTCGATGTCCAATAATTTGCAATCAGCATACAAGAAATTCCACTCCACTGAATCATCTCTTTTAAAGGTCGATGTCGATGTTTTACTCAATATGGAGAAGGGCTGCTTTTGACACAATTGACCACCTCACGCTAATTAGCCGCTTGTCATCGTGGTACGGAATTTCTGGTACAGCCTTTGACTTGTTTACAACGTACTTGAGCAGCCGATGTCAACAGGTGAAAATTCACGATTATATTTCCGAATCGGTTTATATATCTTTCGGTGTACCCCAGGGCTCTGTCCTTGGACCTATACTTTTTAACCCATATACTGCTCCCCTCAGTCACGTCATCGCTGAGCATGATGTAGAACACCATCTCTATGCTGATGACACACAAATTTATATATCTCTATCCGATTCTGAAGCTTCATAATCTCTAACTGATTTGAAATCCTGTGTTACTGATGTTTTCACTTGGATGACAAATTCGAAGCTAAAGCTAAATCCAAGTAAAACCGAGTTTATCATCATCGGTTCTAAAAAACAAAGAGAAATGTTCAAAGATCTATTCCCTATATTATTACTTGACCATGACACACTTCCTAAAGCATTCGTTAGAAATTTGGGATTCATTTTTGATTGTGATTTTAACATCAAACGACAAATCTCTCAGACTTGCAAAATATGCTTCTATCACATCCGTGACTTTCGGCGTATTAGGAAGTACCTTAGCCCTGAAGCTGCAAAATATGTTGCATGTGCTCTAGTCACTAGTCATCTTGACTACTGCAATTCCCTTTTGCACAATCTTCCTGACCGGGACATTGAAAGATTGCAGCGGGTACAAAATTGTCTGGCACGTGTAGTCTGTAAAGCTTCTCGTTTTTAGCAGATCTAAGCCTCTCGTAAATTTTCTTCATTGGCTACCAGTAAAATACCGCATACGCTTTAAACTGTGTACCATCACTTTTAAAGCCTTCCTTTTTCACCAATCTACATATCTCTTTAATTATTTAGTACCACTTCAAAATTCAAGACTGCACAAATATGTTAACTGTTCCACGTTTTCGAACAAAATGGGGCTCAAGGGCTTTTGCAGCTGCAGCTCCCTCCCCCTTCCCCCTAATTCCTCGGAGATTCGGCGCCCAGTTGACGACTTACGCTTTGACTCTCGACATTGAGCTGGTTTCGATTTGGATTCTGCGCCTCTGAGCTCGCATTACCGAGGATTTAGGCGCTATAGAAGTTACCGAATTGAATTGAATTGAATTGAATTGAAATAATTAGACCAGCTACATTGATAACCAATCAGGGTATATTGAGCGGTGTTTTCCAAGATAAACTGGATAAAAAAAGGATGATAAAACTCAATTTGAAAAGAACAGACCAATTTCTATTTCATCAGCTCTCAAAGGTTATTGAATGGATGCTTTTTTATTGAATACATGAATATTTTCACATCAATAAATATGAGCTTACAAAAAAAATACACGACAGAACTAACTTAGACATGATTCTCAATAATTTGATAAAGGTAACGCACTGCTTAATATGTTCTACCTTATCAAAGGCTTTTGATATGATTGATCATGAAATTATGTTGTATAATTTGGACTATTATATGGAGTAACATGACCCTCACTGAACCTATTGATTATTTGTCGCATTGAAATAATACGTTGCATTTGAGAATGTAAAATCTGATGAAAACAATATAAAAACTGGTGTACCATAATGGGCAATACTTAGTACCCTTCTTTTTGTTATTTATGTAGATGATAATAATAGTCAGTAAAATTTTCACAACACTAGTATACGCGGATGATACTGCACTTTCGAAGTACGCTTTTAGATTCAATAGATATATGAGCATAAACAATTAACTCCCAAAAATAAGTGAATGGTTAAAAGTTAACAAGCTGTCTCCTAACATCAAAGAGCCACAAGCGATGATTTTTCATATGCCTCAAAAAATAACAGTTAAAGATCGATGGAACGTCTAGAACTGTACTACTTTGGCATAACAATATATACGCATTTGAACTGGCAAAACCACATAAATAATATTGCAAGTAAAATATCCAAGGCTTTTTCTTAGCATCCCAAACTATGGGATGTTGGTTTGGGGTTATAATAATGATCGAGTTTTTAAACGTCAAACAGTCAAAAGGCGACTAGGTCTCGCATTGCTTTTGGAAATTTCTGGAGTGTAAATTAATAGCCGGGGGGAGGGGGGGGGGGGGGCATCTCATTAAGTTTTATATCAAAGATATCGGAGAAAGTTGTCGCATCTCGCCTACTTTCCCACATGGAATCAAATTCGATGTCCAATAATTTGCAATCAGCATACAAGAAATTCCACTCCACTGAATCATCTCTTTTAAAGGTCGATGTCGATGTTTTACTCAATATGGAGAAGGGCTGCTTTTGACACAATTGACCACCTCACGCTAATTAGCCGCTTGTCATCGTGGTACGGAATTTCTGGTACAGCCTTTGACTTGTTTACAACGTACTTGAGCAGCCGATGTCAACAGGTGAAAATTCACGATTATATTTCCGAATCGGTTTATATATCTTTCGGTGTACCCCAGGGCTCTGTCCTTGGACCTATACTTTTTAACCCATATACTGCTCCCCTCAGTCACGTCATCGCTGAGCATGATGTAGAACACCATCTCTATGCTGATGACACACAAATTTATATATCTCTATCCGATTCTGAAGCTTCATAATCTCTAACTGATTTGAAATCCTGTGTTACTGATGTTTTCACTTGGATGACAAATTCGAAGCTAAAGCTAAATCCAAGTAAAACCGAGTTTATCATCATCGGTTCTAAAAAACAAAGAGAAATGTTCAAAGATCTATTCCCTATATTATTACTTGACCATGACACACTTCCTAAAGCATTCGTTAGAAATTTGGGATTCATTTTTGATTGTGATTTTAACATCAAACGACAAATCTCTCAGACTTGCAAAATATGCTTCTATCACATCCGTGACTTTCGGCGTATTAGGAAGTACCTTAGCCCTGAAGCTGCAAAATATGTTGCATGTGCTCTAGTCACTAGTCATCTTGACTACTGCAATTCCCTTTTGCACAATCTTCCTGACCGGGACATTGAAAGATTGCAGCGGGTACAAAATTGTCTGGCACGTGTAGTCTGTAAAGCTTCTCGTTTTTAGCAGATCTAAGCCTCTCGTAAATTTTCTTCATTGGCTACCAGTAAAATACCGCATACGCTTTAAACTGTGTACCATCACTTTTAAAGCCTTCCTTTTTCACCAATCTACATATCTCTTTAATTATTTAGTACCACTTCAAAATTCAAGACTGCACAAATATGTTAACTGTTCCACGTTTTCGAACAAAATGGGGCTCAAGGGCTTTTGCAGCTGCAGCTCCCTCCCCCTTCCCCCTAATTCCTCGGAGATTCGGCGCCCAGTTGACGACTTACGCTTTGACTCTCGACATTGAGCTGGTTTCGATTTGGATTCTGCGCCTCTGAGCTCGCATTACCGAGGATTTAGGCGCTATAGAAGTTACCGAATTGAATTGAATTGAATTGAATTGAAATAATTAGACCAGCTACATTGATAACCAATCAGGGTATATTGAGCGGTGTTTTCCAAGATAAACTGGATAAAAAAAGGATGATAAAACTCAATTTGAAAAGAACAGACCAATTTCTATTTCATCAGCTCTCAAAGGTTATTGAATGGATGCTTTTTTATTGAATACATGAATATTTTCACATCAATAAATATGAGCTTACAAAAAAAATACACGACAGAACTAACTTAGACATGATTCTCAATAATTTGATAAAGGTAACGCACTGCTTAATATGTTCTACCTTATCAAAGGCTTTTGATATGATTGATCATGAAATTATGTTGTATAATTTGGACTATTATATGGAGTAACATGACCCTCACTGAACCTATTGATTATTTGTCGCATTGAAATAATACGTTGCATTTGAGAATGTAAAATCTGATGAAAACAATATAAAAACTGGTGTACCATAATGGGCAATACTTAGTACCCTTCTTTTTGTTATTTATGTAGATGATAATAATAGTCAGTAAAATTTTCACAACACTAGTATACGCGGATGATACTGCACTTTCGAAGTACGCTTTTAGATTCAATAGATATATGAGCATAAACAATTAACTCCCAAAAATAAGTGAATGGTTAAAAGTTAACAAGCTGTCTCCTAACATCAAAGAGCCACAAGCGATGATTTTTCATATGCCTCAAAAAATAACAGTTAAAGATCGATGGAACGTCTAGAACTGTACTACTTTGGCATAACAATATATACGCATTTGAACTGGCAAAACCACATAAATAATATTGCAAGTAAAATATCCAAGGCTTTTTCTTAGCATCCCAAACTATGGGATGTTGGTTTGGGGTTATAATAATGATCGAGTTTTTAAACGTCAAACAGTCAAAAGGCGACTAGGTCTCGCATTGCTTTTGGAAATTTCTGGAGTGTAAATTAATAGCCGGGGGGAGGGGGGGGGGCATCTCATTAAGATACTGAAAATTAGGATTATCTCAGCTCTCTCTCATTTCCGTTAGGAATTTTTTTTTAAACTTTTCTAATGGAAATAAGAGAAAGTTAAAATAATTTTAGGATTCTTAGTGAGATCCCCCCCCCCCCCCTGGCCTAAATATCCTTGTGTCACTTAAGTCTGAAAAAATACAGTCTCAAGAGTTTAGTGTTTTTGAAGTTAAGACGACTTTAACCGTGTATCTGACTGTTAGCGTTATTTTGAGTTACTGCCCTCCTACGATCAATCATATTATTTATTGCAGATATAATTTATACTAAATGAAGATGCATAATACAATTTGAATGGTAATTAGATGAGTTAATCTGAAATAGAAGGAAATTATTGTCTAATTGTTAGTTTTTAAAGTGCTGTTATATGATCATCTGATTGTGTAAATTCATTATCCTTAAATTTATATTTTATCCCACAGCAGTAACGTTATGGCAATAAGCTCAGCCAAACTGGTAACCCTACATGTAATTCAATGACACATCAATATGACACTCTAAATATTCATTATTTATTAATTCTTTTTCGATTAATACTTGGAGAAAGAGTAGTTCCGATGATATCATGAACAATATATATATATAATTTAGGTATTGTGATATCATATAAATGAAGTAGGTGAAACCGGCAGATGAGATTATAATTATATAATCACTGATCATTCAATCATTGCATGAATCTATTCACATATAATATAATACTACTAACATGAAGTAAATCTAGTTACATGTTTTCTGAATGATAAACATCCATAACATTTTAGTAAGTTTTGTCATATTACATTCTTCGATTGCCTTTTTAGTTCTAGTTTATGGACATGTTTGCATCATATGGGCATATTAAGAAGCCAAAAAAAATCACCGATTTTTTAATGATTTTAGCCTGATTCGCTTTCAACAGAAATACGTGTGGTTTTGTGTAACAGCATTGTTAACAGTGTAATTATATAACTTCATGTTTGATGTCACGACGTGTAATAATTATTTTGCAAACTGAAATTTACTTTGTGCCAGAATATACATTCAAAACTACTTTTGAATGGTATTTCCTTCCATTAAAAATAATGTTTCTGTAATATAAACAAATATATTTAATTGAATAATACTTGTTAATAACATATATCATAGGGTAGGGGTAAATCAATGGGTGAATGAGTGAATGCATGAATGGAGCATATTAAGACTAAACTGGGCCAAGATAACTTTCCATGTATTAGAACTGCACCGATTGCAGTAAAGGCCTATTCAAGGTATTCTAAGGGTATGAAAATGACATGTACTGTATATTCAAGGGTCAATAAAATAACCCAGCTGTAACATGTGCGTATTCAAAGTCTACTGTGTGTCTCGCACAATAGGACTAGATAAGTGTGCTGTGCAAAAAAACAGGGTTTTCCTGTTTTTAGACAGGGACAGACAGTTTTTAATATGTTCACGCTATGCCGACATTGTGTCTATTCAGAAAGGGCTTGTTATTGTCCAAATCTGCATAGGCCAATTAAAGTGTATGTTTTCACCCGATACTGTATACATAAGGGTGTTTTCTCTAGGGGGATAACCTCCTGCGCATGGTAAAATGTATCAAATGACACTGCCATCCACACAGTAGTAGGCCATGTGCTACAACCACCCTACGCGCACCCCCCCCCCCCCCACATCTCAACCACACTAGCTTTTTGTTAAACATTGATATGTCTAAAACATGAAATGAGATGTTACCAACAAAACAATAGGGACGAACTTTATATTTTCACCCACTATGTAGAGGTACCCCCAAACTTGTCTAAAATTAGGGGGTAAGGATACGCAAACGTCTGGCGTTGCTATTCTTGTTTACCAATCTACGCATGCGATTCAACATATGAAAGGTATTTAAATTTCTGTTCTAATTGATGTATTGCATGATGCAGTGGATTAAAATGTTATCTCAACAACGACGTTGAGACATGTTTATTTATTACAGAATAATCAAAATGAACAAAGCAACAAGCTAGTTAGCATGGTCAATGGAAACGACTTAATAAAACATAATCATTGGCAATATCTATATTTGAGTTATGAACCCAGATGTGTATTTGCTTAAAACTGAGTGGTGTTAAGATTTGTACATGGCATATATATTTTAAATACGAGAAAATTGCAGTCTGTTTTTTGAAAATGTATGTATTTAGCCTAAGTTGAAATATAAAACAGTGTGCTTTGCTCGACATTTGAGTGCAAATTTTTTTTCGTTGTTTTTACATAATCGGCGTGTGTTGAATTGGAATTTGTCAATTAACATTCTATCTTTGGTATCATTCACCTTCAAATGAGCAAAACCAGAAATGGTTGCCAAAACCACATCTGTTGTATATTTTTGTTTCAAATTATTTCACGATTTCTGGGTTTTTTTTTATGATTTAGAGCTGTTAAATTTATGTTTCATGTTTTTCGAGCAAAATGAACTATATTTGACCTTCAAGTTCAAAATTTTTATCACCAACACACAAATAAAAGCTGTTTTTATGCTCGTGAACTATTATATTATAAACAACATTTTGTTTAATATAAAACTAAAAAATATAATAATAATAATAAACCATAATTGAGACGATGAACAATAAACAACAGAAATGCTTTTTTTGGCCCAAAGCCCCCCCCCCCCCCCAAAAAAAAGAAGAAAAATTGAGCAATCTCGAGCCACAAATAATAAAACGTTTTGATAGTCACTTTGTTTCTTGTTCATATGAAGGTGAATTTGTGCACAGTTTTTTTTAGTATCTTCTATTTCTATTGTAGAAGGAATATTTTCTTTTTTTTGGCTGGTGAAAAACCATAAAATTTGACTTCGCAACATTTAAAGATAGTTTGTTTAATTTTAGCCATAATATATTTTTTCCTATCTCTCTATTTAGTATTTTCTCAAATTCTGTATCATGGATATCAATAGTAGTAATTAGAGTAGCATCATCGGCAAGCAGAAAGAATTCAAAAAAACATTAGAGTTTATAAAGTCAATAATATAAATTATAAAAAGCAATGGCCCTAAAATTGATCCTTGTGGAACGCCAGGGGTAACGTTGAGTATATCAGATTTACAGTTATCAAAATCTACATATTGAGTTCTATCTATTAAATAATTGTTAATAATTTGTTGGCCTGTCTTGATACCCCATACAAATCTAATTTTTAATTCAAATTTGGTGATTTAATGTATCAAAGGCTCTTGAAAGATCCAGAAATATTCCAATAGGTATTTCACCTTTATCCATTAATCCATATGATTTGTCAGTTAATTCTAAACAAGCTGATTCCGTTGAATGTTTTTTGTAAATCCATATTGACTTTTGCTCAATAAATGGTTGTCTTTAAAATAAGAATAGAGTGGGTCATGTATAACCCTTTCAAAAACCTTCGAAGTGGTTGGAAGAAGTGATATGGGACTGTTATTAGTGAACATAGTATCATCACCTGCTTTGTAAATCGTCACTACTTCGGCTATTTTTAATTTTTTGGGAAAAATTCTTTTCTTGAGGGTTTAATTGATTATTATGGCTAATGGCTTTGTAATAATATTTTTAATTGATCTAAATACCAAAGTAGATATACCATCATATCAAAAGCTAGTTTTGCTTGTTTATCAGATATTTTCTTTCCGTCCAATTTAAAGTAGACGGGGTCTGGAATTTTTACTTTATTTTTAGCTTCATTCAGCATAATATGTATTTCCGTCTAGGTTTGTTGCGTTTAGCAAGTCTAATAGTTCTTCTTAAAAATGTATTAAAAGTATGTAAATTAACTACAAATATATTTTATGTGTCTCACTATCTGGTGGGCTTTAATCGCGTTCTTCTATATAAATCATTTCGACATTTTATGGATTTTTAAATACAAATACTTATCCAACTATTCTGTTTATGTTTAGACTTATTCAATTTTATAATTTTTATTGGGAAAACATCTAGTTTCATGATTGTCTATTATGGCTTCGAAAATATTATAATTAGTTTCTGGATCGGTATCTAGATCGTGATCAAGACTGTCTAGTAAGTTTACTGATGCAAGCTCAGTTGCAAATTTATGTATGTTTTCTTTATTTTGTTTATCATCAGATATATCGTCCCCTGGCTGTTACAAGGTGTGAACTGCCATTTTAAAAAGTACAACTTTTTAATTTCTGTAGCACCTTTTAATTCCCAGTTAACAAAACCCTTATGAGCTGCAAATATCACTTAGCATCATGGCATTGTATTGTGAAAACTGGAAGCTCTCTATAAACGCTACAAAACGCGTCATTAGTTATGACCTAAGAAAACATGTAAAATGACCTTTAAAGAAGCAGGTTATGTTAGCCTCCATAACAAACGCTGGAAAATCTCACCAACCAATAGACGTTCAATTTGAATTATTCGACACAGTATTGGAACTATTTGACTTATTGAGCTATTCGAATCAGTATTGAAACTTTGAAACTATTTGACGTATTGGGCTATTGGACGCAGTAATGAAACTATTTGACGTATTGGGCTATTCGACGCAGTATTAAAACTATTTGACGTATTGGGCTATTCGACGCAGTATTGAAACTATTTGACGTATTGGGCTATTCGACGCAGTATTGAAACTATTTGACGTATTGGGCTATTCGACGCAGTATTGAAACTATTTGACGTATTGGGCTATTCGACGCAGTATTGAAACTATTTGACGTATTGGGCTATTCGACGTAGTATTGAAACTAATTGACGTATTGGGCTATTTGCCGCAGTAGCTTCATATGGCAGTGGAGTCTGGTGTTATGAATGAATGAATGAATGAATGAATTAAAGAATGAATAAATGAATGAATGAATGAATGAATGAATGAATGAATGAATGAATGAATGAATGAATGAATGAATGAATGAATGAATGAATGAATGAATGAATGAAATCCTAAATAGCGCATGTGTCCAGCCGGAGGCTGTTCAGAGCGCTGAACATCGAGAGTAACTAAGCAAGGCCTGTTATCATTCAAATTCCAACTCAGTCTCCTGGGAGATATACAGCTGAGTTGCCATTGAGGCGCATCAAGCTATTTTTCATTCTAAGCACATTCGCGTTATGTGTCAAGTACTCACACATTGTGAATTTTCTGGGGTCTCGCCGGACGGAAACTGCGCCTACGTCCAACTCTAGGTCAGTCAGACGAGCCATCTGATTTACGTGGTTCTGTAAACCACGACACGACATCGCTGCACGCATGTCCTAGTGTAGGCCTATACAGCACCTGGTAGAACCAGGCGGTCACCCATCCAATTATGGACCGAGCCCGACGTTGCTTACCTTCAGTGATCGAGTCGACACCGATGAGCTAACGCCGTATTCTGTATATGAAGGGTGTTATAAAGGGTGTGGCATTTTAAAACAATTTCATTTGCAATTCTGTAAAATTAGTTTATGCCTAAAAAATCAAGGGAACTATACACGACTGAATAAGCACTTCAGTATCAATTGAGGAAATGTCCCTGAACAAAGTAAACCACTCCAATAAAGGGTCCAGTGTATATAGCGTGAGCTCTCAATTTACAATTTAAAGGGTTATATATAGTGTTAAGCTGTTAAAACAGAGTATTATGGTGTTAGCATACTATCAATTGTTAAAACAAAGTATTATGTTGCTAGCATACTGTCAATTGCCGCCTGAGGGCATACAGTTTTTGCAGTATTCCTCAATTGTTGCATTGTTCATGAGCTTAGTCCTATTTCATTGTACCGTCTCAGTAGCTTGCCCGATATATCTCAATCCACCAATAAGATAATGTAACATTATGTACATTCGCCGTCTCTTTAAAAAAATCAACACTATTGCTGAAAAATATATCTGACTAATTTAAAAAAACGTATTTGGTTAAGCATATATTTTACATAATATATATATTTTTGTCATTCACTGAAACCGCGGCCTGGACATCTGTAGATTCCTCATAAACTTTTATTGCAGACAAAACATAGTAGTATATACAACACATTTCATGGGTATATCATCAATGTTTGTTATATGCCTACTACTTTATTTTATTGACCAGGATAAGGCCTGTCATAGTACAATATATCAGCAGTGACACATATACCTGGTCCAACACTCTCACTGAATGGCATTATATTAGGTTGCATTTCGTCTGGATGGCAACCAATACAAACTGAAAATCATTATGCCAGAAGAACAGGACCAGATTCACAGTCAATAAGATTTATATGTGCTTTCTCAATTTTCTCAGAACATACAATGGGGTTGGTAACATGTGTCTTTATCGCCGACTTAAAGCCATGTCGCTTACACGTAGGCCTACGATACACATAGAAAAGCTAATAATTTCAGGTACATTGTTTAAGTCCCACAATTAGAAGCCTTGTAGTGAATTACGGTAAAATTAAAATAGCACATAGTGTGCTTTCTCTGTATTTTCGTAGTATCGCAGAAACGAAATCACACTGGAAATCAAGAAAACAAATACTAGAATTTCAAACCTTTGTATTATAACCATGGCTTTATGTGAACGACAATACAGTATCAGTAACAGTATAACATTCAACGTACATAACTTATGTATCAGTATTATACAGGTTTCATCTTTGTATCTTATTTTCTAAGCTTAATGGGGATATCTGCGATTGGGGTGTTAGATATGAACCTTTTTCTCTCCGGGGACGATGTATCCTGATCAGGGGACACCATGGGCCCGGTTTCACCTGATCCTAAGTCAGTTTCAAGCTCACAGATTAAGCCTAAGAGGAGACTTGATCATGTGCTGATAGTTAAGACACTGTTTTTACTTTAATAGTTTGGTTGGTGAAACCGGGGCAATAAGTTGGAAACAGGCACTCTTATACACACGTCGCGGGGTGGGGGAAGGGGGGCTAGTATTAGACCAGCCACCAAAATACGCACGTTGAGGTTGGGGGTGGGAGGCAGTATTAGACCAGCTTCTCTTATACACATGTTGGGGAGGGGGGGGGGGTACCGGGGGTGTATTAGACCAGATTCTCCTTTTACACTTGTCGGGGGGGGGGTATTAGACCAGCCTCTCTTATACACACGTTAGGGGGGAGTATTAGACCAGCCTCTCTTATACACATGTTGGGGGGGGGGGGGGTGTATTAGACCAGCTTCTCTTTTACACATGTCGGGGGGGGTATTAGACCAGCTTCTCTTTTACACTTGTCGGGGGGGGGGAGTATTAGACCAGCTTCTCTTATACACACGTTGGAGAGAGGGGGTGTATTAGACCAGCTTCTCCTTTTACACTTGTCGGGGGGGGGGGGAGGGGGGTATTAGATCAGCCTCTCTTATACACACGTTGGGGGGGAGTATTAGACCAGCTTCTCTTTTACACATGTCGGGGGGGGGGGTATATTAGACCAGCTTCTCTTTTACACATGTCGGGAGGGGGGAGTATAAGATCAGCCTCTCTTATACACACGTTGGGGGGGGGGTGTATTAGATCAGCCTCTCTTATACACACGTTAGGGGGGTGTATTAGACCAGCTTCTCTTTTACACACGTTGGGGGGGGGGTGTATTAAACCAGCCTCTCTTATACACACGTTGGGGGGGGGGGGGTGTATTAGACCAGCTTCTCTTTTACACTTGTCGGGGGGGGGGGAGGGGTGTATTAGACCAGCTTCTCTTTTACACACGTTGGGGGGGGGGGTGTATTAGACCAGCCTCTCTTATACACACGTTGGGGGGGGGGGGGGTGTATTAGACCAGCTTCTCTTTTACACATGTTGGGGGGTGTATTAGCCCAGCCTCCCTTATACACACGCTGGGAGGGGGGGGGGAGTATTAGATCAGCTTCTCTTATACACACGTTGGGGGGGGGGAGTATTAGACCAGCTTCTCTTTTACACTTGTCGGGGCGGGGGGAGGGGTGTATTAGACCAGCTTCTCTTTTACACACGTTGGGGGGGGGGATGTATTAGACCAGCCTCTCTTATACACACGTTGGGGGGGGGGGGGGTGTATTAGACCAGCTTCTCTTTTACACTTGTCGGGGCGGGGGGAGGGGTGTATTAGACCAGCTTCTCTTTTACACACGTTGGGGGGGGGGGTGTATTAGACCAGCCTCTCTTATACACACATTGGGGGGGGGGTGTATTAGACCAGCTTCTCTTTTACACACGTTGGGGGGGGTATTAGATCAGCCTCTCTTATACACACGTTGGGGGGGTGTATTAGATGAGCTTCTCTTTTACACACGTTGGGGGAGGGGGTGTATTAGATCAGCCTCTCTTATACACACGTTGGGGGGGGGGGTGTATTAGACCAGCTTCTCTTTTACACTTGTCGGGGATGTATTAGATCAGCCTCTCTTATACACACGTTGGGGGGGGGGGGGAATATTAGACCAGCCTCTCTTATACACACGTTGGGGGGGGGGGAATTAGATCAGCCTCTCTTATACACACGTTGGGGGGGGTATTAGATCAGCCTCTCTTATACACACGTTGGGGGGGGGGGGTGTATTAGACCAGCTTCTCTTTTACACTTGTCGGGGATGTATTAGATCAGCCTCTCTTATACACACGTTGGGGGGGGGGAATATTAGACCAGCCTCTCTTATACACACGTTGGGGGGGTATTAGATCAGCCTCTCTTATACACACGCTGGGGGGGGGGGGGAGTATTAGACCAGCCTCTCTTATACACACGTTGGGGGAGGGGTATTTGATATAGCATCTCTTATACACACGTTAGGGAGGAGTATTAGACCAGCTTCTCTTATACACATGTTGGGAGGGGGGTATTAGACCAGTATCTCTTACACACACGTTGGGGGAGGGGGGGGGGGTAGTATTTGACCAGTCTCTCTTATACACCCGCTGGAGGGGGGAGGGAGAGGGCAGTATTTGATTTTCTCTTAGGTACCGATACCAAAGTTTTTTTAATAGATAAATGGCTGCCATTTGTATTATAATTTTTACTAAAGGTCCTGAAATGTTCTAACAACACTTTTTAGAATGGAAATGTATGTGATCGAAAAAGGGTCAGAATAGGACCAAGCTATTTTTACACTAATATATTAGTTTAATTATCATAATTTTCATAAGCAAGTGGATTTAGAAGAAGCTGCTTTTGTTTTACTCTGTGATTAACTTTGAAGCCCATCATTTTGTGTATACATCTATTTTCTTATACCATAAAATTAATTAAAACATGTTCGCAAAAATGTATAGTGTTAACTTTTCATTAAACATACAAAATGGCCACTAGAAGCCACCACAATCAATGTCAATATCCCCCATATAAATGCGCCTAGAACATTACATATATTCTATACATAGGTTCTCATAGATGTAGCGTGAACAAATAACAAATAAACATAGGACAACCACCAGAATGCAAAAACAGGGGCACTTTATTTTAAGGGGATGCTATGATTTCATAACGGTGGTTAGTATTGAAGTTTTTTCCCGTAGCTCTGTTTTCATATATTTGTCCCATGAGTATCTTAGGCTCACATCTTCTGTGCCACAAGTTGAATATCACTTGCTGGTGTGATTTTAACTGAAAATTCCATTTCAGATTTATCAACAAATAGAGTGTTTTATATTTGCTCTTGTAACAATTGTTTACAATGTTTGTTTCAATACGCGTTGTTGAATACCAATGCACTAGAAAACCCCGTTTTTAAGTTTCAGTGCGTTAACCAGGGTGGATGAATTTTGCAGATTGCTTAGTGAATGTTCAAACAATTTTCATGAAATTTTACACACAATTTTTTATAGTCATGGGGCGACCGTTAATGAGCTTATAGAGGGTGATATATAACCCCTTACTACATGTTAAAGAGACTGGCTTGTAAAGAATACGACATGTTTTAATGAAAGATTCAGGGTAGTCGCCGAATACATCACCTTACATAGCGCTTATACAATTTCATGACAATTGGTTAAGAATTGATTGAAAATTCAGCAAAATTCATCTACCACGGTTAATGTGAATATGAGCATTATAATAATATAGATACTGGCTGAGAAGAAAAATTCAAACCACCGTCATTTGAATATCGGAGGTCAACCGTATTACATGTGTAATTATATTTGTTTTATTATATGTACAAAATATACTTTCATACTTTTTACCTTTGACTTGATTGTTTGACCTTGATGTGACAAATACTATCATAAATAGATTTGACAGTTAAATTACACCAGTAACAGAGACTCAATTTGGTCGTATTTTTGATTCCATGACCTAAAAATCAATATTTTGACCTTGAAAATGACATTGAATAACGAAAATATTGTTAAAAAAACATAGAAAAGAGGTATTAAACTTAATCGTATTTGCATTTCGTAAGAATCAATATATTGTTATTCTGGGCTTTGAAACTTGGATTGCTCTTAACTATATAAATGACTTTTATTCAGTAACTAATACCAGCAATATATTATCCAGGCAAGAATAAATTTAAAAGAGGTATCGCACTTGATTCCAATTTTATCTGTTGTAAAAAAATTCCGTAATGTTAACCTTGCAATTGACCGTTTGGCCTTTAAGATGACCACGAGTCCTTATAATAGTACCGGGAATGGACTCAGATCATGAAAAAAGACTGGTTTTCATTGCCACTTAATATGTCATTATTTGCCATGATATGTAAAAATGGAGTAAATTGGGGGTCATGACCTTCAGTTGACCTTCAAAGGTCAAATCTGAAATGCTTCACTGTCTAATGTTAAATCTCATCATGTCTTCATACAATACAAAAAATATTTTATTATCAAATGTACAATACTTTATGAGGTTATCTGCCCTACTTCTAGTCAATGAATGGTTAGCAAACACGAAACAATTGCTGAACCTGAGTCATAATTTTCTCAAAAGTGTTTTAACGTCTACATTTTTTATTCAAAATACAAATAAGGCATGTGCAATCATATGCAATAGCACTGAGATATTATATGCTGACAATAAACCCCATTATTTAAGTGTCCACCGTTTTTGTCAGCTGTAATAAAACGTCATTTGTTTGAAGAAAATATACCAGATATGTTGGTACCTAGCACAACTTTAGAACCAACTGAACCATCCATGAAATTTTGTCCGGCTTGTCCCAGTTTTCTTGCTAATCTGCCTGACTGATGGGTTGTTCGCAATCACATTTAAAGAAATGAAGTATAAATAAAATGCGTACCCAATATTGTTTCCTTTTCTAATCGCGCAATGCTGGTGATGTCTAGTGAGAGATTACTATTTTTAAAGTTTGCATAATTTAGATTTTAATTTAGACATTAAATCGGAAATAACAGTATTAGTTTGTATTTCAGACATTGTGGATATTTTACCCAGTAAGAGATCCAATATTTTACATTATTGAACTTAGCTCGATAACATTTATTATCGATCTATAAATGAAATGTTGAGATGATACAGATATAATTTTGATACAATCGAACGTGATAATTATAAATTGCTCTATTATTGACTCAAATGTATATTTATTTTATTATTAATCAACAAGGGCAGTGCGTGCAATCATGACAATCTGTACCCAGAGTTCAATGTGTTAAAATAATAATTGCACAACATAAAACACGAATATGCATCAGAGTATAACTTAATTTTTCCGACAAGTTGATTTTTTGCGTTTTTTAAGACTTATGTCTAACAAAGACTTTTCAAACCAATATCTTACAACCCACAGCTCAAAACTCAAAAACAGGAGACCAATATTAAAGAGGCATGTCAACTTTACTGATAACAAAATATTTAACCACAAGCGTGTCCTAGTAAAATAGAAGCGGTGGAGACTGGCCAGCTTTAGGCTATTTCATTTAGACTGGATATTGTTGTGCCCATGTTGTCATATGAGTGGCAGTGAACTGGTTAGTATTTATATCTTAATCATTGAAGTGTGATTCACGTACAATGAGAACCCATATATGATTAGAGAAAATCAATTACAGAACGGAGAAAAATACGACAAATATATATTTATCTGAAAACAACCTTCATTCTTGCCATCTACAGTTTAAGACCATTTTTTGATCTCCTTAAGGCTGAAAAGAGAAAACATGGTGGTTGATTTGTACAGCATTTGTGGTTTTTTATAATATTTGTTGATATATACCTAGTATATATTTATCTGTGACTCTATTATAATCTATGTTATTGTGAGTTAAATGGTAGGTTGCCAGTATTGATGTGATCACTATGAAGACTGATCATTTGTTATTGTGAGTTAAATGGTAGGTTGCCAGTATTGATGTGATCACTATGAAGACTGATCATATGTTATTGTGAGTTAAATGGTAGGTTGCCAGTATTGATGTGATCACTATGAAGACTGATCATTTGTTATTGTGAGTTAAATGGTAGGTTGCCAGTATTGATGTGATCACTATGAAGACTGATCATTTGAACAGTTTTACCACACAAAATAAATGTGTTAACAAATGGCCTGACTAGTAGTTAGTTAGTAAAAACGTACTCTCCTAAGTACATTAATCATAATTCATTCCAAATACCTAACACAGAATCCTCTCATAACAAAACATTTGCTATAATAATACACTCTATCCATACGTTTGATAATTGTGGTGTACGCCACATGTTTTATAACTATGGTGTACGCCACATGTCTGGTAACTATGGTCTACGCCACATGTCTGGTAACTATGGTGTACGCCACAATCATGTCTAATGTAACTATGATCATAGAGTTAAGAAAGACTTAACTCTATGCTATGATATACGTCTCTTAGTTACACCATACGTCACATGGCTGGTAACTATGGTTTACGCCACATGTCTGGTAACTATGGTGTACGCCTCTTAGTTACACTGTACTTCACATATCTGGTAACTAAAGTGTACGCCTTAAACAATAATCTCATTAATACATACCTGGTTATATAGCTGCCGTTAACATAGAATAATGACACAAGAAACACAACATAGTCGCCACATAGATACACACAGCCGCGGTAATGTAGCTGTATCAGTGTATAGAAACCACGAAGGACTTCTGAGATGTAACGAATCTCTGAATTTAATAACTAATTCCACAAGGACCAGTAAACGCGGCTCCACTGGAATAGACTTCACGTGGTTCCACCAACACTGACCAATGCCAATATGTGGTGTCAATAGACGTATACCATTTTGTATTACATAAAAACCTGACATCTACAGGTCTGGTTGATAATATTATTGTGACAGTAGATGTGCTCTCTACTATTATATAGCCACGTTGGTTTTACCAAGCGTTGTGCTACACAAGTTAAACACCTCATACATTCTGGCCAGTGGTGCCAGAATAAAACATAATGGCGGAAAAATTGTCAAGTGCTAAACTGCTTTGGTTGATAGATGTTAATCAGTAGGCACATGTTCTCTCCCCTTATAATATACATTGTGTTACATACAAACAACTACCCTAACATGGACCATCATGATGATCTATGCGCCTAATACAAGGTATAAAATGGAGTTGATTTGAAGACGTGTGTATATAGTTCATGATGGCAGTGCCGCTCCTCATTGTTCACGGTCACTCACAGATATGTCACATTATAATGTTTGTGTGTTTTTTTCAGGCAGCATATGATGTCATGGAGATGAGCGTAGGCCATCAGACATAACCATGGCAATATAATGGATAATCTCAGTAGAAAACCATGCCATGGAGACGGGCTCATTTTTTAGTGTGGCTTTAACCCCACCATCGAGACGCCATACATGCACCGTACCGACACAACGGATACAACATGGAGACGCTTCGAGGACATCAGGGAAAGTCCGCGAAGACGTCACATAGACGTTATTGAGAGGCTATGAAAACGTCATGTAGACGCCATGGAGTCGCCATGAAGACGCCATATAGACGCCATAGAGTCACCATGCAGTCGTCATGGAGTCACCATGGAGTCGCCATGGAGTCACCATGGAGTCGCCATTGAGTTACCATGGAGTCACCATGGAGTCACCATAGAGTCACCATGGAGTCACCATGGAGTCACCACGGAGTCACCATTGAGTCAGCATGTAGTCACCATGGAGTCGCCATGGAATCACCATGGAGTCACCATAGAGTTGCCATGGAGTCGTCATGGAGTGACCATGGGGTCACCATGGAGGCGGCATAGAGTCGTCATTGAGTCGCCATGGAGTCGCCATGGAGTCGCCATGGAGTCACAATGAAGTCACCATGAAGTCGCCATGGAGTCACCATGAAGTCACTATGAAGTCGCCATGGAGTCACCATGAAGTCACCATGAAGTCGCCATGGAGTCACCGTGAAGTCACCATGAAGTTGCCATGGAGTCACCATGGAGTCACCATGGAGGCGCTTTAGAGTCGCTATGGAGTCACCATGGAGTCACCATTGAGTCGCCATGGAGTCGCCATGGAGTCACCATAGAGTTGCTATGGAGTCGCGTTTGATACCCTCCTGGTTTTTATGGAAGACACAAATGAAGGTGTAACCAACATAATTATACGGTATATACAGCGCCTCGTGCCTCATTTCACACAGAATCATTCTGTCAAGACGTGGCACCAATAGTGACTAGCTACCCCAGCGCTATATTCATACATCGCATCGGTTTAGTCATTTACCGCCTGAGCGGGAAAATGTCAAAACTTAGGATCTCAACAAATCACTAAAATACCAGTTAATACCACCTTGATAGTCTCTAGGTGAACTAAAGTAAAAAAAATGCTTTGCTAACAAACATGTCTTTGTAAATTTATCATTAAACTTTATAACGAAATTTGGTGGAGCTGGAAGATTATTTGTCAATCCATGCCGGATAAGTTATCGTCCAGCAATGAGTATACAAACAAAATAAACATTTGAGATCATGGCAAACACGAGTCATTAGTTCATTGTCTGTGAAGTGAAAAGTCAATGTCTCAACCATTGACCTTTCATTCACCCCGCATTCAGTTTCTTTCAATATGCAAACCACAATCTTACGCTGTTGGATCGTAAGGAGCAGAGGGAAGGGTGTAAAAAATCCAGTAAACAATATTAAACATTATAAAAGCGAGAGGGAACATCTTGCGGGAGACTTTGTCAATCCTGCGAGCCTTGTTTTTTCCTTCCGGGTCGGCGGCTTTCGGGTGCACCTCCCGCCTTTCTCTGCCGTTCTCCACAATATTCACCTGAAATACAAGCACATCAGTGGATTGCGTGTAAAGAATATCCCGCCTTAAAGGCAGGTGAATGACTCGGCCCCCGTTGATGTGGGATGTGGATAACTCGGCCCCGTTCAACTCCTAACCCATGCTGAAATGCCGATAAAACCCGGCATTGCGATGTAGTGGTTCAGTGTGCAAGTCGACTAATGTGCTCCTGCTTGCAACATGTATTATAAAGCTACCTATTCTTCTTCCTTTGAAGATGTCGGCACCGCATACATAATCCAATACACAAGGTTGAACAGTACAAAGGCCATTGGAAATATTTTCCGCGACATTTTGTCTATTTTTTGCGCTTTGATTTTGCTCTCGGGATCAGCTACTTTTGGTGCATTCCTCCTGTCACGACCATTGTCTACTCTATTAACCTGCAATAGAATAACAGGAATTTGTCAAAATCACTGCAATAACCGCCTAAATTGTTTACATTTTGGAATGTTGCGGGCTATACTTTCAAATGTGCGGTCAAATTGCGCGGTCAAATTGCTGCACAGCGATTGTGTTATCAGTGAAGACCTTATATTTACACAAGATGATGTGATCGTTTTGCTATTCTTTAAATAAGGCTGAAGAATGAAGTAGGATTATTTAGTTTTGCTTGTCGGATAGGGAATATTAACTGAATCGATGCGAGTGTGTAGGAATATGCATTTGATATGTATTATGTTGATAGATGATATATGTTGCTATTATGTGTTCTATAGGTACTATGTATATAGATGATATATGTCGCTATAATATGCTCACGGGTGAGAAATTCAAGTATTGATATATCGTCACCTTGGTATAAAATGGTCGCATGTGTCAAAGTGGCAGATGCGACATTTTATATCAAGGTACCGATATATCAAGAATATTGACTGAAATGCACACAATGTGCAGGTGCACTATCAACTATAAAAAGTACTTTAGGTCTACTTTTCGATCATTTCATTCACGTCAACAACTCCAAATAATACTTCAGAAAAGTGTAATGTAGCTGGTAAAGAGATCATGAATGTTGGTTTGACATTAAAACATCAGTCACAATTACTGCCGTACCAACGATGTCTTATCGCGAGCTTCTCCAGGTGACCGTAGGAAAACAGCTTTAATATCTCATTAAAAACCCTTTAGCGGGGACCGACTTTAGTCTACGGTCGATCCCCGCACTGAAGGAATTAAACATTTATAACGGCCATAGACACATAACATAGGTATTCAAATGAAGCGGAAATAACTAAGACGTATATGAGGATTTCAAATAGAGAAAAAAACGTTGTTCTCCATGGTTTATATACACACTTGTTTCAGTGCTTTAAGGGTTAAGCTCGTAGCAAGGTCTTAGACAAGCCTACGAAAACCCCAAGAAAATCCATCGTAATAGGATTGACGTACGATCGTCATAGGGACACCTTAAGAACTACTAAGTACGCTGCAAGAGCTCCGTAAAAAAAGCTTGATCAGTCATTATTGGGCTTTGACAAAAACAAATCAGGAAAACCTTACGTAGTTCTTAGAATGTTTAAAAGCTATCGATGCCGCACACATTTTTACGAACGCCCATTTTTCAAGAACCGAAAATGTGCACAGTGTTTCTACAAACGCTATAAGAACTGCGTAATAACAACTTAATTTCTAAGTAGTTCTCAGCGTTTTCCTGAGGCGATCGTACGTCCACCCTGCTTTCAGAGGACCATGGTGTTCCTGAGGCGATCGTACGTCCACCCTACGATCAGAGGCCCATGGTGTTCCAGAGGCGATCGTACGTCCACCCTACGATCAGAGATCCATGGTGTTCCTGAGGCGATTATACGTCCACCCTACGATCAGAGGTCCAGGTTGCATCTGAGGTGACCGTACGTCCACCCTACGATCAGAGGTCCATGGTGTTCCTGAGGCGATCGTACGCCCACTCTACGATCAGAGGTCCATGGTGTATCTGAGGTGACCGTACGTCCTCCGTGTGATCAGAGGTCCAGGGTTTATCCGAGGTGACCGTACGTCCACCCTACGATCAGAGGTCCATGGAGTTCCTGAGGCGATCGTACGTCCACCCTACGATCAGAGGTCCATGGTGTTCCTGAGGCGATCGTACGTCCACTCTACGATCAGAGGTACATGGTGTTCCTGAGGCGATCGTACGTCCACCCTGCGATCAGAGGTCCATGGTGTTCCTGAGGCGACCGTACGTCTTCCTTGTGATCAGAGGTACATGGTGTTCCTGAGGCGACCGTACGTCCACCCTGCGATCAGAGGTCCAGGGTGTTCATGAGGCGATTGTACGTCCACCCTACGATCAGAGGTCCAGGGTGCATCTGAGGTGATCGTACGTCCACCCTACAATCAGAGATCCAGGGTGTTCATGAGGCGATCGTACGTCCACCCTACGATCAGAGGTCCAGGGTGTATCTGAGGTGACCGTACGTCCTCCTTGTGATCAGAGGTCCAGGGTGTATCTGAGATGACCGTACGTCCACCCTACGATCAGAGGTCCATGGTGTTCCTGAAACGATCGTACGTCCACCCTGTGATCAGAGGTTTTCTGAAGTCGTATCCAGAGTTCTAAGACCTGGCCACGAGCTTAAGAACAGGATAAGAATGACATCGTTCTTACGACCGACTTGAGAAAGCTATAAAAACGATTTCGAAATCGTTAGTACGTTGTTAGTACGGATCATTATGATTTGGCTTGTACAGGATGGAACTACTGAGCTTAATGATACCACCATTATTCCTCCATATAAGCACGCCGCATTGATTCATCATGTTGTTATTATGGCCTCTTTTAGCGCTTGTATAAGCGCCGTACGGATGTATGTAGAGAGTCGTACGATGCTCCTACCAAACACATCCAGGTGTGAGTATTGGTGAGATGACAGTAAGGTGTCCATACGCGCTCAACAGTTTAAAGATTTGACAACATATGTGACGCTGTAAGAGGGTTAAAAAAATATGAAACAAAGATTCGCTCTGGTGGCAAGAAACTACTGTGACTGAAGTTTAATAAATGTATAAGGTGATGCAGATAGTGTGGGTGATAATTGTGCTATACTGCGTGATGATGATGGCAGAACGCTAACGTGAAAGTAGAGGTGACAAGTGATACTAAGCTAGTATGCAATTCATATGCGATAAACACTATATGGAAGGTAGGAAAGAAAGTTAAACAATTATATTTTAAACGACCATTTCATAATTTACAAATATAAGGTCTGAACTTGAACAATTGCTGTAAAACATGGTCGCTATACAGATGCATATAGTTAGATATATGTCAATATTTCAGATAACTACGGCGTGTTAATATTGGTACAACTATTACGCAGGTTATACATTATAATTAGGAACTACAGTTGATATTTAATTATTATTCTGACTGACATTTGTAGATTAAAGCAATAAAGAACATCGCGATAAAATGTGTAGGCCTACTTATAATTTTTCAGAGAATGTTAGAGATCAAATTATAGTGGAAAGTGCTGCTGTTAGCGACATAAATGATGCCAAAACCACACAATTGTAGGCATTTGAAAGCAAAAATTCCCGTGAAATCCCTCATTTAATACCAATACTTGTTATTTAAACACCAATTATATAAAAATTACCTAACAATTACATAAACATATTTTTTCTACAACTAGTTACAACTTCCAGACCACTGTTTAAAAAAATTGGTACAACAGAAGTAGATTGCGCAAACTTGATAATTCCATGAAACCATATTACTGTGGGAATAATTCATTTGCAATTTTGTGCCTGTTTTATGATTGTGTCGTTGCATATTGCTTTACAGAAAATTATCCGGTATCACAAATATACTAATTCATTCGCTTAAAACGATATTTTTTTAAATTTCAAAATAAGAATACAAAGAATCACGTGACACATGCAAAAAGTGTGAAGTAACCCATTGAGTATTAAATAGGCAATTTCATTTACTATTTATAAACAGCTCACATTTAAGGGGGAATTAACCCTGTATCTTGTTTTAAAAAGTGGTTGAATTAATTTGTATCATAGTTTGTTTACACATTAAAGGGTCGAGAAAATTGTAAGATGTAAATATGTTTGGGGTATGACCATAGTGTTATATTATTGTGATATGGGTAAATAACATATTATCATAGTAAATTTATCAATTTAGAACATTTAACACTCAATGGGTAGTGGTTAGTTTACAGAATCAGTGCAAAGCCATAAAGCCACAAAGTGAAAGGGGGAAATGCAAAGGTACAAGCAAGATGTTATAGATGAGGAGAATGCAGCCCCATACCTAGAATCAGAATACTAAAGCCACAAAGAAACAGACCATCCAATTCAAATACCCAGTTATATAATAGACTCCACATCACAGTGAAACGCGATAAAGCCTAGATCAGTTCTCTAGACGATGAGTGGCACATGCAGAACTTTGGTCAGCAGACGATATTAACATGATTGCAAAATATTATATCTTTCATAATTGGTAATATTAGTGTAAACCTATGGCCGACAATACTGGTGATTGCCCAATAGTCCGGACAATTATTATATTAAATCCAAATAGAGCATACGTGCTACTTAAAAATGACTTGATTTTATTTTTTGTACATGTAACGTTTGCTGATAGTACTTCAAAGATTAGTTACACACATACATCAAAGTCAAAGTATTCGTTTGATGAATGACCTTAGCTTATCAATCAATTAATTAGATTGTTAATAAAGACACACTTTATTCGAGTATATTATTATTATGGTCCGTGTGTGTGTGTGTGCATTTTTTTGTTTTTGTATGGTTTAACGTTTTAATGTAAGCCTCATAGGCTGCAGAGTCCATTTCTGATCCTTAATTAATTCAGATATGATCGGAAGTGTGAAGCGGCACACTACCATATTGTTAATCCCAGCGTGAAGCCTCAAACTACTATATTGTTAATCCTGATGGTTTATTGTTTTTGTTAGAGTTCAAATCAATATTATTGTTAATTTGGGCAAACAGAAAATCTCGAAAATTCACTTACGGCCGCCTGACAACATTTTGGTAAGCCTCGTTGATCTGGCTGAAATCAAAAGCCGAACTATGTTACAAAATATATATTACTGCCATAGCTGACAATGTTGGCCATTGGAACCCTTCATTACATCTAAACACCTTGCACATCTAAACAAATTATACGTCAAGTGGTGTGTAGCTGTTGTACTATATAAACTGTTAATATGTAGGTTTGACCCGTAGCGCTCAAACAAACCCACATGTAAGGTGACTAACCACATGACGGGAATATACGTTCAACTGACTGGCAAACCTAATTCCCTTTGTCATATTTAATGATATCACAGATACTTTGATCTTGTTATATATAAGCGATCTGAAAAAAATGTGTTACTGTGTGTTAATAATTTGACCCAGCAATACAACAGTAATTGCCGTAGACCTATATGATTCTATTTATGTCGTAAAACCTTGTAGGTCATTAATGCTTGCACCACAAAAGCATATCACAAAACATTGAAACTGTTGCCTTATTCGTTGTGATTATGCTCTTTTTGTGCTGAACCACTGCGTGAGTGTCGGCTATATACTGCACCTCTGGCACAGAAAGCATGCTATTTGTTTTTGTTTGCGAATTTAAATACCTTGAAACATATAGTCTATGACACAATTATCTGGAGCGCGTGCTTCTCGTCGATTTCTCCGTCAATTCTAAACCGATTTTCTTGAAATTTTGCAGAGGACATTTCAAAGTGATATCCTAGCACCGGTAAAAATTTACTTTCAATATTTCAAAAGTTAGAATATTTGACATGTAATAAAATTCCAGAATTAGTGTAATGGGTTTATAGAGGGACGTCATATTTTCAATTTACTACATGTCAAATGGTCTAACTTTTGCAAGTTTGCATATAACTTTACGAATTTTTTACCGATGTTAAGACATGACTTGAAAATGTCCTGTGCAAAATTTCAAGGAGATCGGTTCAGAATTGACGGAGAAATCGGCGAAAAGCATGCGCTCCAGATAATTGTGTCAATAGACTCTAGATCTGCAGATTTACAAAATGTTCCAGGCGATTTATCATGCCATGACACTACCTGACCTTTGACTTGATATCCACATCCCACATAACATAATAAACATGTCGATGCTGTCCAACGTCTCAATAACATCAGAGCAACATCCCACATGTTCAGGGGTCCCACATCAATCAGTTACATATCAGCATTATTGTAAGTATAGATCACAAGTAAACAGTAGTAGAAAAACAATGATGACAAAATGTTAGTGATTGTTAATATTAGTGATTACCTTAAATGCAAAAAGCCACATAAAGGCGATTTATTCAATGTGCATGCCTTGATAACCATGGTAACGGTTGATTAGGACGACAATCATGCCGGGTTCAGACTATGGGGGGGAAATACTAAAACAAGTGCAGCAACGAGTTGACTGACTGAAGGTATAGTACCTGTAAACCTGCTGCATTCAAGGGGGGGGGGGGGTCATGCTAAAGGATATTTGATCCGCTAGGTGCCGCAGACAACAGCAGGATTATGACAGACTGGAGTTAACACTATCAAGTGGTTTATATGGTAATTATACCCACATGTCTGCATCATCGGCACCGCAGAGAATCCGCCTAAACATCGCTGCTCACTTCTAGGCATGGGACAAAAAAGACTTTCTTTCGGTTGCTCACAGGTCACTTTTCGAGCGATGTTCCATTGATTTACATTCGGAAAGAGTACGTTACGCTGCCATGCCACAAAGCTGTATATATCCGCAAGATTCTCATGCGTGGCATAGTATAGAATTTTTCCCACGGGCGATTGTTGGACACATGTATGTGTCACGGGCTGAAGAACTACTCAAATGGTATCCTTCGGAGTTACTTCCATTGTAGATTAGGAAAGAAAATGACGATGTATCCAGCTTCAACTTTTAAAATTATAATACTTCAAGGAAAGTTCACCAGCTAACAAAAATCAGTACGCATTACATGTTCCAGAGGTTGCTGTTCTACATTGGTGTATGGTATCTGTTTTTAATATTCTCGCACCATAAAAGCTCAACTGATTTGGAAGAGGACATTATGTATTCACTGTTTCGGTAGGCCTAATAAACAGCTTGATGTTTTAAATTAAAAACTAATTTGAGGAAAATTTTCATTATTGACATATAATGAAAATCTGCTACAACAAAATACATGCTTTGAACTCCGGCCTATTATTTCAAGAAAAATGACCCTGAGAAAGCTTTGAAATGAAGAGGGACACTAAATATTATGTATTATATATAAAGATCCATGGAAGATAGGTGAGGAAAGTAGGTGGGAATAAGTCAATCCTGCTCGGGAAAATGCACAGTCTTCACAGTGTATTTCTATCTATATTCCATACAGGGTGGGAATTGTCTAACAAACGACACCTGTTATGGAATAAATCTACATATTGAATTATGTGGTCAATATGAGGTAATTAAAGTCCACGTGAAATTTTCTCTCTTTTTTTATTCAAAAATTAACTTGAGTTTAATTATTTTGAGTTAAAATTATTCACACCAGGTCAAATGGAAAACAGAAAAATGTTAGATTTTTTAATGCGATTTTGAAAAAGCGAATAGAAAGATTGGTTAGTCAGGCAATCTGAGGTGTTGACTTTCACCAGAGCAGGACTGAACTCTACATTGGGTTTTTCTGACGTCACAGCCACCTACCACTCCCGCCTTTGGACTTGGCCTCGGTTGGGGATGATCAGCACCCCTGCAGGCATGATGTTCTTCCAGAGCTATGTAGACCTGGTCTGGTCCAGCATCAGGACCAGGCAGGTCCCTTCTGGCAGGGGGCGGAGCAAGGCGTTTGTTACGCGCCTTAGTGTACTTTCTGGAGAACGTGTTGACAATAGCGAACTCCAGCAAAGAGGCAAATACAAACACCAGACATGTAGACATCCACACGTCGATAGCCTTGATGTAGGACACCTTTGGTAGCTGTTGACCAACTCCGGCACTCTGTGTGGTCATTGTCAGTACAGTGAGAAGTCCCAGGGAGACTCTGGCTGGCGTGGCCTCAATGTTCAGCCAGAAGGACACCCAGGATAAAATGACAATCAGGATGCTCGGTATGTATGTCTGTATGAGGAAGAATCCGATGGATCGGACCAATACGAAGTTCAGCTCTAGACAGGGGAACGCGCCTGTTAGGGAAGAGAGCATAGATACAGATAGAAGCAGAGAGGAGAGAAAAAAGCCTGGTTAAGATTAGGATGAAAAGCAGAGACATAGTCCAGAAGAGCCAACACACTCTCTATCTCTCTCTTAAAGAGCCACACCATTCAGTGATCGTCCTCCCTTGAAGAGTCTCACTACTTGGTATCCGCCCCTCTCTTGACTAATCTCTACAATTCATCTGCATGCATGTTTTTTAGAGAAAATAAACCAGAAACCCATAAAATAAGAAGCAGTAGCCGACGCCTGCTCAACTCAACGTCAACACAAATGATTAAAGCGTTAGAACAACATTGAGTGAAGTGTGTGGCAAATGCTTCTTATTTGCAGGGGAGAAAGTGTTTGTTAGCGTGATGCCCTCACCACAGCATCACAATCTATGGACTAGAACTGTAAATCAAGATCGCTGCCTGCTACTGTTTGGTGGGTGCTTCGCCGAGCTGTCAAGTTGAGCTGTCAAATTCTGCAGGTCAGTGAAGAATGGCAACTGTTTTTATTCATCTCCATTATTTATTATTCTTTTTTCCAGATTTTGCATCAGATATCTCTGGTTGCATTGCTGTTTCGTGCTGCAGAGAATTATAGTGAGTTTTGTTGTTCTTTCTCTATATGTACCGACGATTCTCCCTGGGATGACATCACTTCAGCCTCGGTGTCACATCAAGGCATCACGTGTGGTTGTTAGTTTAAGGCGTCAATCTGGTACCATCCTATGACTGGACCACTACACCACAATACAAAAGACACATGACTTCTCAGCCACACTGGACGCAAACCAAACACACACACAATAAACACAAAAAACTGACACATCCACATGCAGTGAGTGAGAGACCATACTTGACATACACCATTATACAACGTCAGATTAACGGTATCAATCCCACGTTGAAAAAAATGGCAGATGGAACAATATGCTCATAGATTAATTGTTAGATAAAGAGTTAGATCATTAATCTAAAGTTAGGAAAGCGTGATGGTTCCTATTGTAGATAGTCACATAGTCTAAAGAATGTGAGAAAAGAAAAACGAGCTACTACGAAATACACGTCTTTACTTATCGTATAATTTACTTCGATCGCAAAATGACACCGACACTATTGTTATTTGCCAGAAAAACTCGAAGCACTCGAATCACATTATAATTTATAAAGAGCTGTTAAAAGCAAAACGAACTGACTTAATAACAAAATTATTTAAAAACTGAACATTATATAAGCACCCTATTTGGAATGTTTCTGCATGATTGTACATGTACACAGGTAATACTTAAAGCAATGCTTGTGTGAGTGGTGTGCTGTTTCGGAATTTAATTGAAGAGCCAAGCTTTGTGATATAGATAACCTTTCCTGGAAAAACAAATAAATAATCTGCTATGATGTCACCATGTTGCAGATGTCATCTGAGGACATAGCTATACCAACGGCTGTTTTACCTGATGTTATTCCTCAGCTATATCTGGCAAATGTCACATACTTATATACCTCATAATGTATACCGTAATACAAGTAAACAATATTTTCTGAAGAAACAAATATGAAAATGAATGGGCTGGTGGTCATGAGGCATAGATAGAATTCTTAAACAATAATAAAAAGTAATCAACGTGAAAAAGTGGAAAGGAAATGTAACAAAATAATACTGACAAATAATAGTGTGTAAATAAGAGTAAAACGTGCTGATCCTCATCATTTACTTAAATTAAAATCGCTATGAGAATATACAGGAAAGGTGAAACAATAATTTAATGGAAACAAACTAGAGAAACGACACTCATAGGATGGTACAATTTTGATACCAGTTTTGATTTTCCACGTTTAAAAGTGAGGGAATGAGACGTAGACATGATAAGAGAGAGGTGGCTGTAGAACGTCTTAATAGTCGACTGGAAGTAACAAACTCCTGGGGATTGAGAATGTTGAGTTTGGATATTTGTAAGCTGTTAGTGACCAGTTTGAGAATACAACACGTTTGATTAGAAGGTTTGAGAACGGTTAGATTGTCACCGGCTGGATATTGTAGATCACAGCAGTGATCCACAATATCCAGAATGTGACAATCCGGCTGTGCTGACTATACCTGATCCAGATGTCGCTGCTCCGCGTCCAGTTTCTGGACTGGCGGTCTCCGCAGTGGGTTTATAGTCCTCACACCTTTACGCGATATCACGTTGACCACGGCGAACTCCAGCAGAGCGATGAAGACAAACACAAGGCACATGGATATCCAGACGTCAATGGCCTTAATGTAGGAGACTTTGGGCAGGGAGGCATTAGCACCGGAGCTAGCCGTAGTCATGGTCAGCACAGTCAGAAGTCCCAGAGATACCCTAGCCGGGATCGCATCAATGTTCAACCAGAATGACACCCAGCTTAATATGACTATCAAGATTGTTGGCACATACACTTGGATAATGAAGTAGCCAATGTCTCTACTTAGCACAAAACGCATCTCCAGACATGGGAATGCTCCTACAACCACGTTGTCATCGCAAGTGAATTCATTTGAAGAGAAGGAGCATCAGCATCAGTGGCGGTGTCAGCATCAGAAGTAGTATCCGCAGCAGTAACAGTAGCAGTAGCAGCCATCCAGATACACATGTGAATGGAGTGGATGTAATGAAATGAAAAATTTAAATGAGCAAAAAAAGTTTCAAATGATTTCATAATTAGTGCACGTATAGCGTAATACACGCATGTTGCAAAACCAAGAAAACATCAAGCGATCCAAGTATAAAACTCTGATTGATTGCTGAGTCAACTACATGTAGCTGTTTAATCATATTCTCAAATGATATCCACTTCATATCAGATGAGTGGTTATGACTTAGAATCAGCTAGTCAAGTGGGCATGGTTACCCATAGTCAAAACAGTGATATTGCATAAATAATATTACGATAATAGCATAGGAATTTGTTTTTCAATGGTTTTAACACCTTACCACTGAAAGTATATTAATACAATAAAAAGCGGCTCATACGTGAAAGTCTACCTCTGAAGACGACGTGGCGTCAATAGCCAACCACATTATAGAATCACCATTTGTTATTTGTCATTTTGTCATTTGTCACTTATTTATTTGTCATTTGTTTAAATGCATGTAAGCTTTTTCATATGGGCCAATTTTTTTATTGTATAACGCAGAAGTAAAAACATTAACTTTTGAATCATATTTATATGTTTATCAAATTAAATAGAAAAACAAACAAAACAACTTGTAATTTACATAATAAGCATGCAGCTGCAATAAACCATGATCAATTTAGAGGTGTGAAACCATGAGCATATAATATGTATACTAATGATGATTATGATGGCAATTTCAATATATATATATATATATATATATAAGAAATATTAATCTCTCTCTATACTGTCCACTATCCACTCAGTATATTATACAAGCACACCAATTGTATTTGTTCTGTCGGCCTGATTTGCAAATTCAATTGGTATGTTTACGAAATAAATATTCAGATATTTTATATTCAAAGATCTGGGATATCATTCAGTAAGCATTATTTAAGGGAATCCATGTGCTTGTACACTTCCTGCATTAGATCTAGTATCTGGAAATTCAATTTAAATTCCGATGTCGCATTGTACAATACTATCACAGATTAACCATATATGATTAATCTGTGATTATATGCGCCACATGACAAAATTCAAAAAAGTCATAACCCATCTGAGTAAATACGTTCTCAGCTTAAGGCATAACCAATCAAGGTGAATACGTTCTCAACTTAAGGCATAACCAATCAAGGTAAATACGTTCTCAACTTAAGGCATAACGAATCAAGGTAAATATGTTCTCAACTTAAGGCATAACCAATCAAGGTAAATACGTTCTCAACTTTCATTAATATACTTTCCTATATTACATTTGATTTATAGCATGGGAAATGTGAGGACAAAATCACATTTCAAGGTGAACTGAAATTAGAAATACATCGTACCTGTGTGCTGAGGTGGTGAAAATCAGCTGGTGAGGTGAATCTTAGCATGGTATCATCATTAGATTATTGTCTCGTGTCAGCTGGTGAGATTAATCTTAGCATGGTCATTGGATCATTGTCTCGTGTCAGCTGTGAGATGAATCTTAGCTTGATACCATCATTAGATCATTGTCTCGTGCCAGTTGGTGAGATGAATTTTAGCATTATATCATCATTAGATCAATGTATGGTGTCAGTTGATAAGATGAATCTTAGCATGATAAGATCATAAGATCATTATCTCGTCTCAGCTGTGAGGAGAATCTTAGCGTGATACCATCATTAAATCACTGTCTCGTGTCAGCTGTGAGTCTGTGAGATGAATTTCAGCGTTATACCATCATAAGATCATTATCTCGTCTCAGCTGTGAGATGAATCTTAGCATGATACCATCATTAGATCATTGTCTCATGTCAGTTGGTGAGATGAATCTTAGCGTGATATCATCATTAGAACATTGTATGGTGTCAGTTGCTAAGATGAATCTTAGCGTGATATCATCATTAGATCATTGTCTCGTGTCAGTTGGTAAGATGAATCTTAGCGTGATATCATCATTAGAACATTGTATGGTGTCAGTTGCTAAGATGAATCTTAGCGTGATATCATCATTAGATCATTGTCTCGTGTCAGTTGGTAAGATGAATCTTAGCGTGATATCATCATTAGAACATTGTATGGTGTCAGTTGCTAAGATGAATCTTAGCGTGATATCATCATTAGATCATTGTCTCGTGTTAGTTGGTGAGATGAATCTTAGCGTGATATCATCATTAGAACATTGTATGGTGTCAGTTGCTAAGATGAATCTTAGCGTGATATCATCATTAGATCATTGTCTCATGTCAGTTGGTGAGATGAATCTTAGCGTGATATCATCATTAGAACATTGTATGGTGTCAGTTGGTGAGATTAATCTTAGCGTGATACCATCATTAGATCATTGTCTCGTGTCAGTTGGTGAGATGAATCTTAGCGTGATATCTTCATTAGAACATTGTATGGTGTCAGTTGGTGAGATTAATCTTAGCGTGATACCATCATTAGATCATTGTCTCGTGTCAGTTGGTGAGATGAATCTTAATGTGATATCATCATTAGAACATTGTATGGTGTCAGTTGCTAAGATGAATCTTAGCGTGATATCATCATTAGATCATTGTCTCGTGTCAGTTGGTGAGATGAATCTTAGCATTGTACCATCATTAGATCATTGTCTCGTGTCAGTTGCTAAGATAAATCTTAGCATTGTACCATCATTAGATCATTGGCTCGTGTCAGTTGCTAAGATGAATCTTAGCATGGTACCATCATTAGATCATTGTCTCGTGTCAGTTGCTAAGATGAATCTTAGCATGGTACCATCATCAGATCATTGTCTCGTGTCAGTTGCCAAGATGAATCTTAGCATGGTACCATCATTAGATCATTGTCTCGTGTCAGTTGCTAAGATGAATCTTAGCATGGTACCATCATTAGATCATTGTCTCGTGTCAGTTGGTGAGATGAGTCTTAGCATGGTACCATCATTAGATCATTGTCTGTACCATCATTAGATCATTGTCTCGTGTCAGTTGGTGAGATGAATCTTTGCATGATACCATCATTAGATCATTGTCTCGTCTCAGCTGTGAGGTGAATACATTTTCATGTCATATCCTAACATCGGTAACAAATGCGAAAGTTAGACCACTTGATATGTAATAATATTCCACAATTAGGTTTATAGAGGTATGTCGTCATAATTCCAATTTACTACATGTCAAATGGTCTAACTTTTGAAATAATGCACATAATTTCACGAAATTTTCAGATGCATTAGGATTCTGTTGAAATATCATTAAAATTTGTTGATAAAAAACATGCGCTACTGGATTGTAGCAGCCTATGGTATTGTTTAAAATTTTAAATGCTGTGTTCTTGATGAAATGATACTTATAAAAGGTGCTCTGGCAGCCATAGTGTGTCGTGTGTCACTTGAATGGGTGTCAGACGGCACAGTATGACTTCTGAAGGTCCATTACGTGGGGTAGAATGAGATTACCTCCTGTGTAGTTCTGTGAACAGTCGTATAATATGTGATCTTTCAGTGCGAATTGTGGCATCTCCATGCCTTTATCTACGTCGACAGGCGCGGGCAACCACGCAAAGTACATGACGTCCATCGTGTAGCCAACTGAAACAAGTAACGCACCATGTCACATAACTGTGACGAATAAAAAGAAACAAAACATGCCACATAGCTGTAATGAATAAATAGAAACAAAACATGTCACAACAAAATGTATTATATTTCTTAAAAGAACATTAATCCTGTAATATGCATCCGATGGGCTAGCCACAATCTGCAATGCTGTTCAGTCAATATAGTTTAATATAGAGATAGACAGAGCTGTTCATTTGAAGGATCACAATAATGCCGGCGATCCTCAGCGCTGGATACCTACAGCAAGGAGAGCAATAATCCTGCCCAGCAGATTGAGTCATCTCGGTATTCACTGTTATCAACAATGGTATTTGTAGTTTGTTAAGCTATTGATTCATTCGTTTGAAGCGTTGAATTTGCGCCAGAAATGTCAGCTTCACTTGATTAAAAAACATTCAAATTATTGTATATGTCGCTTGTCAAAGCAACACATACACAGCCAGATATATTACTGTCACCGTGGGATAGTATTTAAAACAATGACAATGTAAATTTAATAATTTTCCAGGTAGATTGATTTCCTAATACATACGTGTCCCTGACCATTATTTTTTAGCAACATGTAGTTATGTCAACTACTTTTGCTCAAGGTTGTATGTTTACAGCCCCCCCCCCCTCCCCCAAGGATACCACTACATCACCGCCCGGGTTATTAATATATGATTATGATCCTGATAAAATAGTTATAAACGATGCAATTTTCGATTGTGGTTAAATGTTAAGTCCCATAAGTTTTATTTGATATATCTGAAGACATACGTGAGACAGACTCTGTGATCATTGGTATCTCATGTGTCACACTAATCTATATTAACGGGCTCTATAGGTCACGTGAGACAGACTCTGTGATCATTGGTATCTCATGTGTCACACTAATCTATATTAACGGACTCTATGGGTCACGTGAGACAGACTCTGTGGTCATTGGTATCTCATGTGTCACACTAATCTATATTGACGGACTCTATAGGTCACGTGAGACAGACTCTGTGATCATTGGTATCTCATGTGTCACACTAATCTATATTAACGGTCTCTATGGGTCACGTGATACAGACTCTGTGGCCATTGGTATCTCATGTGTCACACTAATCTATATTATCGGACTCTATAGGTCACGTGAGACAGACTCTGTGATCATTGGTATCTCATGTGTCACACTAATCTATATTAACGGTCTCTATGGGTCACGTGATACAGACTCTGTGGCCATTGGTATCTCATGTGTCACACTAATCTATATTATCGGACTCTATAGGTCACGTGAGACAGACTCTGTGATCATTGGTATCTCATGTGTCATACTAATCTATATTAACGGTCTTTATGGGTCACGTGATACAGACTCTGTGATCATTGGTATCTCATGTGTCACACTAATCTATATTAACGGACTCTATGGGTCACGTGATACAGAGGCTGTGATCATTGCTATCTCATGTATCACACTAATCTATATTAACGGACTCTATAGGTCACGTGAGACAGACTCTGTGGTCATTGGTATCTCATGTGTCACACTAATCTATATCAACGGTCTCTATGGGTCACGTGATACAAAGGCTGTGATCATTGCTATCTCATGTGTCACACTAATCTATATTAACGGACTCTATGGGTCACGTGATACAGAGGCTGTGGTGGTTGGTATGTAATATGTCACACTATTCTATAATAACGGGCTCTATGGGTCACGTGATACAGACTTTGTGATCGTTGTTATTCGCAAACTCTGCTCTGAATTATACTTGAGCAACAGTTCGATTTGATTAATCATTTTTATGTTGTTTGATAATAATTGATTTACATCACATTGGAAATCTGCCTTGAGGTGGGGACTTAAGTTCCGGACGTTATTGGTGAATTTATCATTTGAAATCCCCTCATATCTCATCGTCACTGGTTAACGTTTGATGCTAAGCTCTCACAACAAACCATGTGAAGTGGGAATAGACGTATTATCATCCAAATTGGACTGCACGATTGCGTGGATGGCGGTCCTAGCTAAATATCGCATTATTCCTCAGAAAATGAGCCAACATTGCCCGATTCACCCCGGGATGGGCACCCTACCCTCATAGTTCACATGTCTTTGTCCGCAAGCGAAAATCCACCACATTTACTCATTAGGCGTGAAAGAGAGATAAACGACGGCGACAAACAGTTCAGCCATCGATCTGCTGGGATAGAAATGGTGAGATAATTGGTCATTGGTCTGACTGGGAGATGGACTGATGTAAGGCTGACTGAGAGGTGGACGGATGTAAGGCTGACTGAGAGGCGGACTGATGTAAGGCTGACTGAGAGGCGGACGAATGTAAGGCTGACTGGGAGGTGGACTATGTAAGGCTGGCTGAGAGGCGCACTGATGTAAGGCTGGCTGAGAGGCGGACGAATGTAAGGATGACTGAGAGGTGGACGGATGTAAGGCTGACTGAGAGGCGGACTGATGTAAGGCTGACTGAGAGGCGGACGAATGTAAGGCTGACTGAGAGGCGGACTGATGTAAGGCTGGCTGAGAGGTGGACTGATGTAAGGCTGACTGAGAGGTGGACTGATGTGAGGCTGGCTGAGAGGCGGACTGATGTAAGGCTGACTGAGAGGCGGACTGATGTAAGGCTGGCTGAGAGGTGGACTGATGTGAGGCTGGCTGAGAGGCGGACTGATGTAAGGCTGACTGAGATGCGGACTGATGTAAGGCTGACTGAGAGGTGGACTGATGTAAGGCTGACTGAGAGGTGGACTGATGTGAGGCTGGCTGAGAGGCGGACTGATGTAAGGCTGACTGAGAGGCGGACTGATGTAAGGCTGGCTGAGAGATGGACTGATGTAAGGCTGATTGAGAGGCGGACTGATATAAGGCTGACTGAGAGGCGGACTGATGTAAGGCTGACTGAGAGGTGGACTGATGTAAGGCTGACTGAGAGGCGGACTGATGTAAGGCTGACTGAGAGGCGGACTGATGTAAGGCTGACTGAGAGGTGGACTGATGTAAGGCTGACTGAGAGGTGGACTGATGTGAGGCTGGCTGAGAGGCGGACTGATGTAAGGCTGACTGAGAGGCGGAATGATGTAAGGCTGACTGAGAGGCGGACTGATGTAAGGCTGACTGAGAGGCGGACTGATGTAAGGCTGGCTGAGAGATGGACTGATGTAAGGCTGATTGAGAGGCGGACTGATATAAGGCTGACTGAGAGGCGGACTGATGTAAGGCTGACTGAGAGGCGGACTGATGTAAGGCTGACTGAGAGGCGGACTGATGTAAGGCTGGCTGAGAGATGGACTGATGTAAGGCTGATTGAGAGGCGGACTGATATAAGGCTGACTGAGAGGTGGACTGATGTAAGGCTGACTGAGAGGCGGACTGATGTAAGGCTGACTGAGAGGCGGACTGATGTAAGGCTGACTGAGAGGCGGACTGATGTAAGGCTGGCTGAGAGATGGACTGATGTAAGGCTGATTGAGAGGCGGACTGATATAAGGCTGACTGAGAGGTGGACTGATGTAAGGCTGACTGAGAGGCGGACTGATGTAAGGCTGACTGAGAGGCGGACTGATGTAAGGCTGAGTGAGAGGCGGACTGATGTAAGGCTGACTGAGAGGCGGACTGATGTAAGGCTGGCTGAGAGATGGACTGATGTAAGGCTGATTGAGAGGCGGACTGATATAAGGCTGACTGAGAGGTGGACTGATGTAAGGCTGACTGAGAGGCGGACTGATGTAAGGCTGACTGAGAGGCGGACTGATGTAAGGCTGACTGAGAGGCGGACTGATGTAAGGCTGACTGAGAGGCGGACTGATGTAAGGCTGACTGGGAGGCGGACGAATGTAAGGCTGACTGAGAGGCGTACTATGTAAGGCTGACAGAGAGGTGGACTGATGTAAGGCTGACTGAGAGATGGACTGATGTAAGGCTGACTGAGAGGCGGACTGATGTAAGGCTGGCTGAGAGGTGGACTGATGTAAGGCTGACTGAGAGGCGGACTGATGTAAGGCTGGCTGAGAGATGGACTGATGTAAGGCTGACTGAGAGATGGACTGATGTAAGGCTGACTGAGAGGCGGACTGATGTAAGGCTGACTGAGAGGCGGACGAATGTAAGGCTGGCTGAGAGATGGACTGTTGTAAGGCTGACTGAGAGAAGGACTGATGTAAAGCTGACTGAGAGGCGGACTGATGTAAGGCTGGCTGAGAGGCGGACTGATGTAAGGCTGGCTGAGAGGCGGACTGATGTAAGGCTGGCTGAGAGATGGACTGATGTAAGGCTGACTGAGAGGTGGACTGATGTAAGGCTGACTGAGAGATGGACTGATGTAAGGCTGATTGAGAGGCGGACTGATGTAAGGCTGGCTGAGAGATGGACTGATGTAAGGCTGACTGAGAGGTGGACTGATGTAAGGCTGACTGAGAGATGGACTGATGTAAGGCTGACTGAGAGGCGGACTGATGTAAGGCTGGCTGAGAGATGGACTGATGTAAGGCTGACTGAGAGGCGGACTAATGTAAGGCTGGCTGAGAGGCGGACCGATGTAAGGCTGACTGAGAGATGGACTGATGTAAGGCTGACTGAGAGATTGACCATGTAAGGCTGACTGAGAGATGGACTGATGTGAGGCTGACTGAGAGGCGGGCTGATGTAAGGCTGACTGAGAGGCGGACGAATGTAAGGCTGACTGAGAGGTGGACTGATGTAAGGCTGACTCAGAGGCGGACGAATGTAAGGCTGACTGAGAGATGGACTGATGTAAGGCTGACTGAGAGATGGACTATGTAAGGCTGACTGAGAGGCGGACTGATGTAAGGCTGACTGAGAGGCGGACTGATGTAAGGCTGACTGAGAGGTGGACTTATGTAAGGCTGACTAAGAGGCGGACTGATGTAAGGCTGACTGAGAGTCGGACGAATGTAAGGCTGACTGAGAGGCGGACTGATGTAAGGCTGACTGAGAGGTGGACTGATGTAAGGCTGACTGAGAGGCGGACGAATGTAAGGCTGACTGAGAGGCGGACTGATGTAAAGTTGACTGAGAGAAGGACTGATGTAAGGCTGACTGAGAGGTGGACTGATGTAAGGCTGACTACGAGGCGGACTGATGTAAGGCTGACTGAGAGGCGGACTGATGTAAGGCTGACTGAGAGGTGGACTGATGTAAGGCTGACTGAGAGGCGGACTATGTAAGGCTGACAGAGAGGTGGACTGATGTAAGGCTGACTGAGAGATGGACTGATGTAAGGCTGACTGAGAGGCGGACTGATGTAAGGCTGGCTGAGAGGTGGACTGATGTAAGGCTGACTGAGAGGCGGACTGATGTAAGGCTGGCTGAGAGATGGACTGATGTAAGGCTGACTGAGAGATGGACTGATGTAAGGCTGACTGAGAGGCGGACTGATGTAAGGCTGACTGAGAGGCGGACGAATGTAAGGCTGGCTGAGAGATGGACTGTTGTAAGGCTGACTGAGAGAAGGACTGATGTAAAGCTGACTGAGAGGCGGACTGATGTAAGGCTGGCTGAGAGGCGGACTGATGTAAGGCTGGCTGAGAGGCGGACTGATGTAAGGCTGGCTGAGAGATGGACTGATGTAAGGCTGACTGAGAGGTGGACTGATGTAAGGCTGACTGAGAGATGGACTGATGTAAGGCTGATTGAGAGGCGGACTGATGTAAGGCTGGCTGAGAGGTGGACTGATGTAAGGCTGACTGAGAGGTGGACTGATGTGAGGCTGGCTGAGAGGCGGACTGATGTAAGGCTGACTGAGAGGCGGACTGATGTAAGGCTGGCTGAGAGGTGGACTGATGTGAGGCTGGCTGAGAGGCGGACTGATGTAAGGCTGACTGAGATGCGGACTGATGTAAGGCTGACTGAGAGGTGGACTGATGTAAGGCTGACTGAGAGGTGGACTGATGTGAGGCTGGCTGAGAGGCGGACTGATGTAAGGCTGACTGAGAGGCGGACTGATGTAAGGCTGGCTGAGAGATGGACTGATGTAAGGCTGATTGAGAGGCGGACTGATATAAGGCTGACTGAGAGGCGGACTGATGTAAGGCTGACTGAGAGGTGGACTGATGTAAGGCTGACTGAGAGGCGTACTGATGTAAGGCTGACTGAGAGGCGGACTGATGTAAGGCTGACTGAGAGGTGGACTGATGTAAGGCTGACTGAGAGGTGGACTGATGTGAGGCTGTCTGAGAGGCGGACTGATGTAAGGCTGACTGAGAGGCGGACTGATGTAAGGCTGACTGAGAGGCGGACTGATGTAAGGCTGACTGAGAGGCGGACTGATGTAAGGCTGGCTGAGAGATGGACTGATGTAAGGCTGATTGAGAGGCGGACTGATATAAGGCTGACTGAGAGGCGGACTGATGTAAGGCTGACTGAGAGGCGGACTGATGTAAGGCTGACTGAGAGGCGGACTGATGTAAGGCTGGCTGAGAGATGGACTGATGTAAGGCTGATTGAGAGGCGGACTGATATAAGGCTGACTGAGATGTGGACTGATGTAAGGCTGACTGAGAGGCGGACTGATGTAAGGCTGACTGAGAGGCGGACTGATGTAAGGCTGACTGAGAGGCGGACTGATGTAAGGCTGGCTGAGAGATGGACTGATGTAAGGCTGATTGAGAGGCGGACTGATATAAGGCTGACTGAGAGGTGGACTGATGTAAGGCTGACTGAGAGGCGGACTGATGTAAGGCTGACTGAGAGGCGGACTGATGTAAGGCTGAGTGAGAGGCGGACTGATGTAAGGCTGACTGAGAGGCGGACTGATGTAAGGCTGGCTGAGAGATGGACTGATGTAAGGCTGATTGAGAGGCGGACTGATATAAGGCTGACTGAGAGGTGGACTGATGTAAGGCTGACTGAGAGGCGGACTGATGTAAGGCTGACTGAGAGGCGGACTGATGTAAGGCTGACTGAGAGGCGGACTGATGTAAGGCTGACTGAGAGGCGGACTGATGTAAGGCTGACTGGGAGGCGGACGAATGTAAGGCTGACTGAGAGGCGGACTATGTAAGGCTGACAGAGAGGTGGACTGATGTAAGGCTGACTGAGAGATGGACTGATGTAAGGCTGACTGAGAGGCGGACTGATATAAGGCTGACTGAGAGGTGGACTGATGTAAGGCTGACTGAGAGGCGGACTGATGTAAGGCTGGCTGAGAGATGGACTGATGTAAGGCTGACTGAGAGATGGACTGATGTAAGGCTGACTGAGAGGCGGACTGATGTAAGGCTGACTGAGAGGCGGACGAATGTAAGGCTGGCTGAGAGATGGACTGTTGTAAGGCTGACTGAGAGAAGGACTGATGTAAAGCTGACTGAGAGGCGGACTGATGTAAGGCTGGCTGAGAGGCGGACTGATGTAAGGCTGGCTGAGAGGCGGACTGATGTAAGGCTGGCTGAGAGATGGACTGATGTAAGGCTGACTGAGAGGTGGACTGATGTAAGGCTGACTGAGAGATGGACTGATGTAAGGCTGATTGAGAGGCGGACTGATGTAAGGCTGGCTGAGAGATGGACTGATGTAAGGCTGACTGAGAGGTGGACTGATGTAAGGCTGACTGAGAGATGGACTGATGTAAGGCTGACTGAGAGGCGGACTGATGTAAGGCTGGCTGAGAGATGGACTGATGTAAGGCTGACTGAGAGGCGGACTAATGTAAGGCTGGCTGAGAGGCGGACCGATGTAAGGCTGACTGAGAGATGGACTGATGTAAGGCTGACTGAGAGATTGACTATGTAAGGCTGACTGAGAGATGGACTGATGTGAGGCTGACTGAGAGGCGGGCTGATGTAAGGCTGACTGAGAGGCGGACGAATGTAAGGCTGACTGAGAGGTGGACTGATGTAAGGCTGACTCAGAGGCGGACGAATGTAAGGCTGACTGAGAGATGGACTGATGTAAGGCTGACTGAGAGATGGACTATGTAAGGCTGACTGAGAGGCGGACTGATGTAAGGCTGACTGAGAGGCGGACTGATGTAAGGCTGACTGAGAGGTGGACTTATGTAAGGCTGACTAAGAGGCGGACTGATGTAAGGCTGACTGAGAGTCGGACGAATGTAAGGCTGACTGAGAGGCGGACTGATGTAAGGCTGGCTGAGAGATGGACTGATGTAAGGCTGATTGAGAGGCGGACTGATATAAGGCTGACTGAGAGGTGGACTGATGTAAGGCTGACTGAGAGGCGGACTGATGTAAGGCTGACTGAGAGGCGGACTGATGTAAGGCTGAGTGAGAGGCGGACTGATGTAAGGCTGACTGAGAGGCGGACTGATGTAAGGCTGGCTGAGAGATGGACTGATGTAAGGCTGATTGAGAGGCGGACTGATATAAGGCTGACTGAGAGGTGGACTGATGTAAGGCTGACTGAGAGGCGGACTGATGTAAGGCTGACTGAGAGGCGGACTGATGTAAGGCTGACTGAGAGGCGGACTGATGTAAGGCTGACTGAGAGGCGGACTGATGTAAGGCTGACTGGGAGGCGGACGAATGTAAGGCTGACTGAGAGGCGGACTATGTAAGGCTGACAGAGAGGTGGACTGATGTAAGGCTGACTGAGAGATGGACTGATGTAAGGCTGACTGAGAGGCGGACTGATGTAAGGCTGGCTGAGAGGTGGACTGATGTAAGGCTGACTGAGAGGCGGACTGATGTAAGGCTGGCTGAGAGATGGACTGATGTAAGGCTGACTGAGAGATGGACTGATGTAAGGCTGACTGAGAGGCGGACTGATGTAAGGCTGACTGAGAGGCGGACGAATGTAAGGCTGGCTGAGAGATGGACTGTTGTAAGGCTGACTGAGAGAAGGACTGATGTAAAGCTGACTGAGAGGCGGACTGATGTAAGGCTGGCTGAGAGGCGGACTGATGTAAGGCTGGCTGAGAGGCGGACTGATGTAAGGCTGGCTGAGAGATGGACTGATGTAAGGCTGACTGAGAGGTGGACTGATGTAAGGCTGACTGAGAGATGGACTGATGTAAGGCTGATTGAGAGGCGGACTGATGTAAGGCTGGCTGAGAGATGGACTGATGTAAGGCTGACTGAGAGGTGGACTGATGTAAGGCTGACTGAGAGATGGACTGATGTAAGGCTGACTGAGAGGCGGACTGATGTAAGGCTGGCTGAGAGATGGACTGATGTAAGGCTGACTGAGAGGCGGACTAATGTAAGGCTGGCTGAGAGGCGGACCGATGTAAGGCTGACTGAGAGATGGACTGATGTAAGGCTGACTGAGAGATTGACTATGTAAGGCTGACTGAGAGATGGACTGATGTGAGGCTGACTGAGAGGCGGGCTGATGTAAGGCTGACTGAGAGGCGGACGAATGTAAGGCTGACTGAGAGGTGGACTGATGTAAGGCTGACTCAGAGGCGGACGAATGTAAGGCTGACTGAGAGATGGACTGATGTAAGGCTGACTGAGAGATGGACTATGTAAGGCTGACTGAGAGGCGGACTGATGTAAGGCTGACTGAGAGGCGGACTGATGTAAGGCTGACTGAGAGGTGGACTTATGTAAGGCTGACTAAGAGGCGGACTGATGTAAGGCTGACTGAGAGTCGGACGAATGTAAGGCTGACTGAGAGGCGGACTGATGTAAGGCTGACTGAGAGGTGGACTGATGTAAGGCTGACTGAGAGGCGGACGAATGTAAGGCTGACTGAGAGGCGGACTGATGTAAAGTTGACTGAGAGAAGGACTGATGTAAGGCTGACTGAAAGGTGGACTGATGTAAGGCTGACTACGAGGCGGACTGATGTAAGGCTGACTGAGAGGCGGACTGATGTAAGGCTGACTGAGAGGTGGACTGATGTAAGGCTGACTGAGAGGCGGACTATGTAAGGCTGACAGAGAGGTGGACTGATGTAAGGCTGACTGAGAGATGGACTGATGTAAGGCTGACTGAGAGGCGGACTGATGTAAGGCTGGCTGAGAGGTGGACTGATGTAAGGCTGACTGAGAGGCGGACTGGTGTAAGGCTGGCTGAGAGATGGACTGATGTAAGGCTGACTGAGAGATGGACTGATGTAAGGCTGACTGAGAGGCGGACTGATGTAAGGCTGACTGAGAGGCGGACGAATGTAAGGCTGGCTGAGAGATGGACTGTTGTAAGGCTGACTGAGAGAAGGACTGATGTAAAGCTGACTGAGAGGCGGACTGATGTAAGGCTGGCTGAGAGGCGGACTGATGTAAGGCTGGCTGAGAGGCGGACTGATGTAAGGCTGGCTGAGAGATGGACTGATGTAAGGCTGACTGAGAGGTGGACTGATGTAAGGCTGACTGAGAGATGGACTGATGTAAGGCTGATTGAGAGGCGGACTGATGTAAGGCTGGCTGAGAGATGGACTGATGTAAGGCTGACTGAGAGGTGGACTGATGTAAGGCTGACTGAGAGATGGACTGATGTAAGGCTGACTGAGAGGCGGACTGATGTAAGGCTGGCTGAGAGATGGACTGATGTAAGGCTGACTGAGAGGCGGACTAATGTAAGGCTGGCTGAGAGGCGGACCGATGTAAGGCTGACTGAGAGATGGACTGATGTAAGGCTGACTGAGAGATTGACTATGTAAGGCTGACTGAGAGATGGACTGATGTGAGGCTGACTGAGAGGCGGGCTGATGTAAGGCTGACTGAGAGGCGGACGAATGTAAGGCTGACTGAGAGGTGGACTGATGTAAGGCTGACTCAGAGGCGGACGAATGTAAGGCTGACTGAGAGATGGACTGATGTAAGGCTGACTGAGAGATGGACTATGTAAGGCTGACTGAGAGGCGGACTGATGTAAGGCTGACTGAGAGGCGGACTGATGTAAGGCTGACTGAGAGGTGGACTTATGTAAGGCTGACTAAGAGGCGGACTGATGTAAGGCTGACTGAGAGGCGGACGAATGTAAGGCTGACTGAGAGGCGGACTGATGTAAGGCTGACTGAGAGGTGGACTGATGTAAGGCTGACTGAGAGGCGGACGAATGTAAGGCTGACTGAGAGGCGGACTGATGTAAAGCTGACTGAGAGAAGGACTGATGTAAGGCTGACTGAGAGGTGGACTGATGTAAGGCTGACTACGAGGCGGACTGATGTAAGGCTGACTGAGAGGCGGACTGATGTAAGGCTGACTGAGAGGTGGACTGATGTAAGGCTGACTGAGAGGCGGACGAATGTAAGGCTGACTGAGAGGCGGACTGATGTAAGGCTGACTGAGAGGCGGACTGATGTAAGGCTGACTGAGAGGTGGACTGATGTGAGGCTGACTGAGAGATGGACTGATGTAAGGCTGACTGAGAGGCGGACTGATGTAAGGCTGACTAAGAGGCGGACTGATGTAAGGCTGACTGAAAGGCGGACTGATTTAAGGCTGACTGACAGATGGACTGATGTAAGGCTGACTGAGAGATGGACTGATGTAAGGCTGGCTAAGAGGCGGACTGATGTAAGGCTGACTGAGAAGCGGACTGATGTAAGACTGGCTGAGAGGCGGACTGATGTAAGGCTGACTGAGAGGCGGACTGATGTAAGGCTGACTGGGAGGTGGACTGATGTAAGGCTGACTGAGAGGCGGACTGATGTAAGGCTGGCTGAGAGATGGACTGATGTAAGGCTTGCTGAGAGATGGACTGGTGTAAGGCTGACTGAGAGGCGGACTGATGTAAGGCTGACTGGGAGATGGACTGATGTAAGGCTGACTGAGAGGCGGACTGATGTAAGGCTGGCTGAGAGATGGACTGATGTAAGGCTGACTGAGAGGCGGACTGATGTAAGGCTGGCTGAGAGGCGGACTGATGTAAGGCTGACTGAGAGATGGACTGATGTAAGGCTGACTGAGAGGCGGACTGATGTAAGGCTGACTGAGAGGCGGACGAATGTAAGGCTGGCTGAGAGATGGACTGATGTAAGGCTGACTGAGAGATGGACTGATGTAAGGCTGACTGAGAGGCGGACTGATGTAAGGCTGACTGAGAGGCGGACTGATGTAAGGCTGACTGAGAGGCGGACTGATGTAAGGCTGGCTGAGAGATGGACTATGTAAGGCTGACTGAGAGGTGGACTATGTAAGGCTGACTGCGAGGCGGACTGATGTAAGGCTGGCTGAGAGATGGACTATGTAAGGCTGACTGAGAGGTGGACTATGTAAGGCTGACTGCGAGGCGGACTACGTAAGGCTGGCTGACGGGTGGACTGATGTAAAGCTGATTGAGAGGCCGACTGATGTAAGGCTGACTGAGAGGCGGACTGATGTAAGGCTGACTGAGAGATGGACTATGTAAGGCTGGCTGATGGGTGGACTGATGTAAGGCTGATTGAGAGGCGGACTGATGTAAGGCTGACTGAGAGATGGACTATGTAAGGCTGACTGAGAGGCGGACTGATGTAAGGCTGACTGAGAGATGGACTATGTAAGGCTGACTGAGAGGTGGACTGATGTAAGGCTGACTGAGAGGCCGACTGATGTAAGGCTGACTGAGAGATGGACTATGTAAGGCTGACTGAGAGGTGGACTATGTAAGGCTGATTGAGAGGTGGACTGATGTAAGGCTGACTGAGAGGCGGATTGATTTAAGGTTGGTTGAGAGGCGGACTGATGTAAGGCTGACTGAGATGTGGACTATGTAAGGCTGGCTGAGAGGTGGACTATGTAAGGCTGACTGAGAGGCGGACTGATGGAAGGATGATTGAGAGGCCGACTGATGTAAGGCTGACTGAGAGGTGGACTATGTAAGGCTGACTACGAGGCGGACTATGTAAGGCTGGCTGAGAGGCGGACTGATGTAAGGCTGACTGAGAGGCCGACTGATGTAAGGCTGACTGAGAGGTGGACTATGTAAGGCTGACTACGAGGCGCGACTGATGTAAGGCTGACTGAGAGGCGGACTGATGTAAGGCTGACTGATATCTTACTCTCATAATTACAGGGTAGACACAATGCAACAGATACAGTAATTAAAGCCTGTCAACAGCACAATGAACAATACACACGCCAGATACAGTCAGTATATCCAAAATTGCAATGGTTTTCAAACTTGCCATTCTCCTGGTTTGAAAATAATTTATTTGACAGGAGGCAAGTTTTAAAACTTACGTAGATTGTATCTATTCTATACGAATGCTCATAATTATATATAATGTATGCATAAAATATATTGTATTATTTGTTCTTTCACAGTAACGTTCTATCCTTCAAACCATTAAACCTTTTTGTGGTTTTTGAGATCACGTAATGATCGGGTTTTATTCACGGATCAGTCTTTGTGATATTAATATTTTAAAATTGAATTTGGCTAATACGACATAATAAAGTTAAAGCTAATTACTTAATAAACGAAATAAGCATTACTATGACTTTTGTTTGTGTAAGTATGGTTATGCTAGAATATATCACGGGTTTGATATTGATATAGATGTCATAGACCGACGTGCGTCAGGAAACGTAGCATAATACTTACAACTTTCAAACATCATTGGACATGTTTGCGTATCCATTGGATACTTCTGCAGGTTCATGGGACAGGAGAGTGCTGCTGAAATTCTATAACACAAACAGAAAATAATTTTCAATATGCATTACACATTCTTTATAAACCCAAAATACGTTATATTTATGCGAACATTTTTTTTTTTTTTATAATATTAATAATAATAATATTTCAGACCTCTTTCTTGATGAAATGGATAATAATGTAGTCCAAGAATACAATACTTCACATTTAAATGCATGCATGGATAATTTGATCAAGGTAGAAAATATCCTCAATGTTAACATTTTAACCGATGTGTCTTCAATCAGTGAGATTTGAAAAGATGACTTTATACAAACATTGTCACTGACTATGGATTGCGTCTGCCAGACATAACTAGTGGCTGGCTACGAGTTAAACTAACAATCAACATATCTCTCTGAGATCACTAGGCCCTATAACATTAGAAACATCGGTGTGCTTCATAGTGAGTGACAATTATTGTCAAAAGTTATGCCTATCTTTTTGGTAATTTAGACAAACAAAGTGAACACTGTAATGGATTACTCAATTAGTAAGTTATCACATGACCTAAATTAGTATTTATTGAAAGGATTCAGCTCGCATAGTACATAGATCCATAGGTTGAATCAATATTGGCAGTGAATATATGATGTTAGATTACTATTCATATTGAAGATGTGAGGTTAGCTGAATACTCACTTGGTGACATACCACAAAATCCCTGAGGCGTTGAGCTTCAACATACGATTTGGTACAGTAACGTCGTGAAAAGACGCCCTCTTCTCGTTCCTAAAGAACGTATCCGGGATCCAGATCTCCTTTATTTGTTCTGATCCCAGACGTATTTCTTTAATTTCACCCCCCATGTCGTCAAATTTCAGTCTCCCGTCAGCCCATTGCTGCCGTAAGTACATGCTCACTGAGTAGTCCTGTTAGTAAGGGAACGTACCACACAACTGTTAGTAATATAAGGGAACGTACCACACAACTGTTAGTAAGGGAACGTACCGAACAACTGTTAGAAAGGAGCGTATCAAACAACTGTTAGTAAGGGAACGTACCAAACAACTGCTAGTAAGGGAACGTATTAAACAACTGTTAGTAAGGGAACGTACCAAACAACTGTTAGTAAGGGAACGTATTAAACAACTGCCAATAAGGGATTGTACCTTATATGAACCATTAACAATCAATGTATTTCTCGTTCGTTTAAAACCATATTGCAAACAGGTGATTGTACCCGTAAATCTCACTTTAATATCATTATAGGGAACGAAATATAATTTATTTCGCTATTTTGTAGCATAGTCTTATTTCCATTAAAATGTAGTTGCCAGTATGTCATGAATATGAATAGCGAGAGATTGACATATTGATGTAGTGACTGTTGCTAAAGGGAAAGTAACCATGGTAATGGCACGGGAGATTGACAGATTCCTAAAGTGACTGCTGCTAGAAGAAGGGTTACCATGGATGGTAATGACACGGGAGATTGACAGATTCCTATAGTGACTGCTGCTGGAGGAAGTGTAACCATGGTAATGACACGGGAGATTGACAGATTCATATAGTGACTGCTGCGAGAGGAAGTGTAACCATGGTAATGACATGGGAGATTGACAGATTCCTATAGTGACAGCTGCTAGAGCAAGTGTAACCATGGTAATGACACGGGAGATTGACAGATTCCTATAGTGACTGCTGCTAGAAGAAGGGTTACCATGATAATGACACGGGAGATTGACAGACTCCTATAGTGACAGCTGCTAGAAGAAAGGTTACCATGATAATGACATGGGAGATTGATATTCCAATAGTGACTGCTGCGAGATGATGTGTAACCATGGTGATGGCAGGGGAGATTGACAGATTCATATAGTGACTGCTGCGAGAGGAAGTGCAACCATGGTAATGACACGGGATATTGACAGATTCATATAGTGACAGCTGCTAGAGGAAGTGTAACCATGGTAATGACATGAGAGATTGACAGATTCATGTAGTGACTGCTGCGAGAGGAAGTGTAACCATGGTAATGACACGGGAGATTGACAGATTCATATAGTGACTGCTGCGAGAGGAAGTGTAACCATGGTAATGACACGGGAGATTGACAGATTCATGTAGTGACTGCTGCGAGAGGAAGTGTAACCATGGTAATGGCTCACTGATAATGAGAATAATTGGAAACCTGATCGATTTTTTATATTTTCGGCTTCATCGCTTTGCTAACATTAATTCGATATTAAAAGAGGTAGTGTTTAATCCAGAACTATAAAACGACGAGCACAGAATACATAGTAGAGGTGCTAAGGCGATATAGTGTTCACATTGTGATAAAAGCACCAAATTCCACACACGGGTACATTTTGATGTCCTGAATCAGATAAGTGGAACACCGCAATCGATTTTGACCCGTAAAATATCCTAATTTTCATATTTCAAAATGAGCGCGAAATCAAACTGAATCGGGTTTGTTTCCACTAAATCTCGATTTTTTCCATGCATTTTGTGATTTTATGTTTTCTATAATTGTGTCTCAGTATCTTTGGATATATTTATGATGTTTATTTAACCCGAAAACCCGCCGAATAAGTAAAACGGAATTATTATATTCAAATATTTCATTAAAGTTATAATTTTCATTATAACAGTTTTTATCACTGTACACACTACTTAATTATAGTGTGTGTATCATAAGCTCGTAGCAGGCATGTCTTCGTGAACATAACATACCTTCATGTACTCGTACACAGGTTGTTCTGACAGGAAAAGCAAGTTTATCTGCTTCTATCTGCCCTCATCCTCATTGGTACGGTAAATATTGGTCATAATAAGGCAATTAAATACTAGATTACTCAGAATTCTCTGCGATATATTGACCACTAGAATTTATTTGTTACTCACTTATATGGACAGCGATGTCTACAACTCACAGGTCATAGCTCAGCATCAGGAATTAGTAAAATATCGTCTCTATATTAAATATATGCCCGAGTGAGGTGGGAATATTTCTGTATATCTCATGCCTAGCTTAATCTATATTATTTGGTGATGTTAGTGTTTACAGGCAAACCAACCAGTTGAGGGTAAAGCACTCCAGCCACCACGTGCATAAAGAGGTTCATGTGCAATGGTACTCACTTAGAGACATACCACAAGTACCCAGTCGAGTTCAGCTTTAACATTCGATTTTCCTGCGTGATGTCGTGAAACATGGCTCGCTTTTCGTTTCTAAAGAACACATCCGGTACCCATAGCTCCTTCCATTTACCTGGTGCCAATTTAATGGTGTCGTATTCGCTATCTAGAGATGCGAACGATAGTCTGGAGTCCAGCCATTTTAGCCGTAAATAAAAACTAACTGAATAATCCTACAAAAAATCGTTAAATATTGTTGAACATGAAGATGATGAAACTGGTTTTATGGCCTACTCTGAAACGTCATCAGATAATCTCACAACGCTTCTGGAACCTCTCATGATAATATTTCAATAAGCACTGGCATATTTGATAAGGATTCTAAGACCTATTATTATACTATTTAAATCAACACTGACAGAGTCACTAGTGTTTGAATAGTGATTATCACACTTGATTCCATGCTGACATTATTATTAGTGAGAGATAATTTAACAGAAGGGTTTTAACATTATTAATAATTCAATGATTTTCAACAAACGCAATATACGGTTTAATATCGACATTCGCATCTTGTAACATCGTATGCACGGTGTGTGAGGTTAAACATGTTAAAGCCTTATTAGGATGTCTTCACAAATGATAAAAGCCATCCACAAATACTGGGAAATCCCCTTCCTCTCGCCTCTTTATGCCTTGACCCGCATCGGGATCCTGTCACTAGAGACCTGTGAGAGGGACTTAGGTCAGGGTCATTCAGCCGTACCCTGGGAGTGTGACTTAAGGTCAGGGTCATTCAGCTGTACCCTGGGGGTCTGAGATGCTGCGAAAATCGGTCAGACGTGGTAGTCAGATCTTTATTGATTCGGATGTGTCAGCTATAATTTAAAGTGAGCTGAGCTGATGTGAAGTGTGGCTTATGAATATTACGGAGTCGGGCTGCTATGAAAAATCAAAATGCAGTAGCCGTTTGCTTTCTGTTCGTTTTTACACGAACTGTACACGTATCACAAGTTATTCACGTTAAATAGATATCTAGTTTAAAGGTTTGTGATTCGTCAATAAAATTGCGATCCATAAATCCACAATGATAATGTATTATGCAATTAGTATCCACATATTGCAAGACCTAAATGGCCATCACATCAGCCCTGCTGGCCAAATCAATACGTTGAGGATATCACTTATATAATAACAGTAATGGTCTGTGTTTGGTGTGTGACTTAAGGGTCATTCTTGTACGATTTGAGACCCACCGGGGTCACATGATTAAATGGTCACGGTAGGTCGCCCTGGTGGCGATGATAATAATTATAGCCTGTGTTAGGTAGGATAATGGGCTCAAGATCTCACATAGAGTCTTACATTAACCCTGTGTTAGGTAGGATAATGGGGCTCAAGATCTCACATAGAGTCTTACATATCCCTGTGTTAAGTAGGATAATGGGGCTCAAGATCTCACATAGAGTCTTACATTAACCCTGTGTTAGGTAGGATAATGGGGCTCAAGATCTCACATAGAGTCTTACATAAACCCTGTGTTAGGTAGGATAATGGGGCTCAAGATCTCACATTGAGTCTTACATTACCGCTGTGTTAGATAGGATAATGGAGCTCAAGATCTCACATAGAGTCTTACATTAACCTGTGTTAGGTAGGATAATGGGGCTCAAGATCTCACATAGAGTCTTACATTAACCTGTGTTAGGTAGGATAATGGGGCTCAAGATCTCACATAGAGTCTTACATAAACCCTGTGTTAGGTAGGATAATGGGGCTCAAGATCTCACATAGAGTATTACATTAACCTGTGTTAGGTAGGATAATGGGGCTCAAGATCTCACATAGAGTCTCATATAAACCCTGTGTTAGGTAGGATAATGGGGCTCAAGATCTCACATAGAGTCTTACATTAACCTGTGTTAGGTAGGATAATGGGGCTCAAGATCTCACATAGAGTCTTACATATCCCTGTGTTAAGTAGGATAATGGGGCTCAAGATCTCACATAGAGTCTTTCATTAACCCTGTGTTAGGTAGCATAATGGGGCTCAAGATCTCACATAGAGTCTTACATTAACCCTGTGTTAGGTAGGATAATGGAGCTCAAGATCTCACATAGAGTCTTACATTAACCCTGTGTTAGGTAGGATAATGGAGCTCAAGATCTCACATAGAGTCTTTCATTAACCCTGTGTTAGGTAGGATAATGGGGCTCAAGATCTCACATAGAGTCTTACATTAACCCTGTGTTAGGTAGGATAATGGAGCTCAAGATCTCACATAGAGTCTTACATTAACCCTGTGTTAGGTAGGATAATGGAGCTCAAGATCTCACATAGAGTCTTATATTAATCATTGCTAAAATATTTTAGCAACCAATAAAGTAGGCGTCTGTCAACCAGGTGAAAAATAGCTAATCCCCGCGCGCCATTCGGTTGCAATTTAGATGCTGTAGACTTTTATTATTGAGCACAACTGGCTCTCAGTCTAGTTATTGTAATTGCTTAAATTATACTAACTTATACTAACTATGGACCACAACTGGCTCTCAATTTAGTTATTGTAATTGCATAAACTATACTAATTTTTTGCAATAATAACTCGGCGTTTATGCAGGAAAAATACCTATAACTTTGTCCATGTTTCGAACCGCATTATGAATAAAAAAAACAATCTTCATTTATCTGATAAAATGGAGAGATGCCACAATTACCACAAAAAAGCAAATGTATATTAAGGTACAATTATTTTAGCCTTTTCACAGCAAGATCATTATTCTAAATATACTAAGATTCATGACAAAATTAAGTAGCTCCTAACTTAAACTTGATTAAATATAAATGTATTGCAAATTCAAATGATTCTGAAATCAAAGACACGTTGTCCTCTACGAATATTTATATCTGATAGTAACTATCTGAGAGTCAAGTTTAAATTGTTTACAGTTGGAAAAACACCAGTTTGCTCGTATCAAAGAATAAAAACATTATCGGTAGTTAAAATATAGAGATTAAACTCAACTGAACCACCCATACGAAAAAACATAATATCGTGATAAAACACCGTCCACTAATTCAAATTTTCAAATTTGAATACCGTATCCCCGCGCATAAACGTGCATGCACTTATAAGTGAAAATCGCATGTTTTAGGGATGTTTTAAAATTGTTTTATGTTCGAATATAAGTGCTTGCACTTGTTTTCGAAAACTAAATGCACCCCTCTAAATAGGAATTGTGTCGCCAAATCTAACACCTTAAACGACAAGAAGAAATTAGTCTATTAAATCACATTATATGAATCACCCCCGTAACGCCCGCCCCCATTTAGCCGATTATTGTTAAGACGCCAGAATTATTGAAATGAACTTTGCACTCATAAACAGATTATTGTGGACTACTAATCCGCGAAGAAAAAACAATGCACAAGTGAGGGCATCACCTCACAAAGGTTGGGATAGTGGGGGGGGGGGGGGGGGGGCGTCATGTCATTGAGGAGAGACTCCGTGGCCGAACAAGTCCTTAATCTCATTCAATGAGAACGTATTGTTTTTATAACAATGATCACGTCTTGAGCCCTCCTATAGACAGAGGTGTGGACGCGACTGTTGACGATAGCTGTGAGGATTCAAACATGCACTAGCCTATATGGAATGATGGTTGTTTTTTAAATATAAGGTTATATAATGCACATCTTGATGCTAACATAGTGTAATAATACGGTTATGCGCAGTATAATTGTCAAAAAAATAAAATTACAAATTTGCATTTTTAAATAAAAAAATTAATCATTTTTTTATTATCAAGGTCATTTCATGTTCGGATATAAGTGCATGTATTTTTCCTAAAATATTTTTTATGTTCGAATATAAGTGCATGCACCTGTTTTCGAAAACTAAGTGCATCTTCAAATATAAGTGCATGCACGTTTATGCGCAGGGATACGGTACATTGACCTAATTTTCGATTGGTTGCAGTAGGTGAATAAAGGGGTGGTACATGTACATGTGTACATCGAAATGAGCTGTTATATAACTTTCTAAAGGGATTGTACATGTATATGTGTACACCGAAATGAGCTGTAATAACTATATTAAGGGGGTGGTACATGTACATGTGTACGCCGAAGTGAGATGTAATATAACTATATAAAGGGGGTGGTACGTGTATTATATGTACGCCGAAGTGAGCTGAATTATAACCAGATGAAGGGGGTGTACACTATATAAATAAATGGGGTGGTACAAATACATGTGTACACCGAAATGAGCTGCAATGTATCTATACATAGGGGGTGGTACATGTACATGTGTACACCGAAGTGAACTGTGATGTAATATGCAATATATCATGGCTTTAATATGGATATATAATTGTGAAATGCTATTTTATATTCCACGCTGATATACATTCTTCAAAAATTATCGGTATTTAAAGAGATCTCAACAATTACGTTTTACGTTTTTACGCTGGCTCTTATCCCTGAACTGCCGTGCAAACAGCAACGGCGACTGCTGACTATAGCAGTAAGTAGTTACTACTGTTTGTGTTCACAGTACACCAGCTTATAACAGGTATAAAGGGTTAACGATAACTCACCATCGTTTGTTCACTAATGGAGTAAAAACTGTTAACATATATTCCTAATTTGACTTCTGTCGGTTGATCTGCAATCAAAAAAATAATTAATACAATATATCACAGTGAACAATATTTACATTTTAAACCACGAATTTTGTTGTTGAATCATTTTTAGTTACATCAAATTTAAATCAAATGCGAGCAGGAATAAATGAGCTCATGTTGAAATGTTATTGCTCCAGTCAACCAATAGAAAACATAATGGTCAGTGTATAATAATCATGTTAGCATGTCGACCATAGTTATTATAGTTGTATTTTATTTGTATATACCCAGAGATAAATTTATCTTATATTTAATGAGTCAAGCAGTTATGCACAATATCTATATATGATAAGTTAAGCTTGATAGGAGATACAATTAAAAAAGGTGCAAAATTGACAAGAGATACTGTTCAGAGCACATTTGGATTGCAAGCAAATATCCTTAGACCACGTTATAATAATAATACTAGGAGGCCGTATAGGAAGTGACAAACAGTTAGTATAACATTACCAAAGCATCAGCAAACCAACAAAAATCACTCGTGACAATGATCCATCTTCAATACATCTCTGCAAAGCCATAAAGCAAAGTAGAAACCCCATCAACTACTGCCTTTTGATTTTACAGAGCAGCGTGTAACAGGTACACGATATTGAGTACATCGTCAATGGAGAAAGCCTTGGTGAGAAAGATGCATAATATATACTCAGCTCTATATCTCACAAAGTAGGGTTATTCAAATCCCATGGAGGCAGAAAGTTAACACCATGCTAGTCCTAAGACACAACTATGAAATAACATCATTTCTAATACTAATCTATGACGATTCAAAATGACATGATGTTCAGCCATAGGACGGTATGTCCTAAATAGTGTACCTTACTGCTAACGAACTCATGTTCTTTCATTTTTAAAAAGAGTGGAAAATAATTTGTTTGATCGTGTTCATCCACAGAATTGTGGACGATTGTGTATCGTGTTTAGACAACACCTTCATATGATGTATCATGCACAACTATAGTAGTACCACATTGTCTGGGTATGGAAAACATACGATCTCACATGGCAAGCTGAAAATTGCGTGAGAAAACGATGTTAGTAACTGCTGATGAAAAGAGGGTAGTTCAGGTGCATTTATAGAATGTTTACAAAGAGGCCACACAACCCAGAAAGCGATAGGATCAACCCTAACAATAAATATGTGCATGTGATCCTGGTGCTTCTCAGAAGAGGTGCGTCTAAACATTATCCTCGATAAGTAGAGGCCCACATAAAACACCCAGTGAAACTTGAAGAGGTCATCAAGCAAATACAAAAATACTAAATGCTCGACCACTGTAGAGCCAGCGTCGCAGAAGGACCAACGTTGAACCAGCATTTGGTTAATTTATTGTGTTGGCTGGGATTGTACTAGCACCCTTTGCTTTTCATAAGACGGATAATTGCTTAGTTGTTAACACGGTTATCATGTGGACTAATACGGTGAATCAATCACGCGAAGGGGACATCAGACAGTCCCCGAAATGCATGTGACGCTGGCCCACCTTCGTTCTAATGCTTGATATTTGTTGGCGGCGATAGTTGAGTGGGGAATTAGTTGGGAAGTGTTAGTACAAGGTAAAACACTTCAAGATAAGTGGTTAATGATGGGGTCAGGTGACACAAGCTCAGCTTCTTACTGGGTGGTGGATCAGATTTCTGATACTTCTCCATGACCTTGTTCGCAATGTCAGTTTTGCTGTAAAATCAACCACAACAAATCCATGTTGTTAATATTATAATTATATCAAGCTATATAATAAGATACTGCATTGATTCGTATGACGCTGGACACGGTCTGTCTTTTTAAAAATGTCAAGAAGAAACATAGTGCCCAGATTTTCCAGTGGGAAAGGATGTTGGGGGCATCTCTGACGTCACTTACGGCAAAATTCTTCTTCCTTAATTCGTTTCTACAAAACGTGCAGCAGCATATCAAGAGCAGTCTGATCAACCAAATCAAGCACTCAAAAGAGCTCACAGAGCATAAACAAAGAACATCATGGAACACAAGGAGCATCGTGAACCATCAAAACAAAAAGTACAATATAGACCAGCCAAAAACAAAGAACAACATGGACCATACAAACACAAAGAACAACATAAACCAGCCAAAAACAAATAACAACATAGACCAACCAAACACAAGGAACAGCATAAACCAGCCAAACACAAATAACAACATAGACCATACAAACACAAAGAACAACATAAACCAGCAAAAAAAAAATAACAACATAGACCATACAAACACAAAGAACAACATAAACCAGCCAAACACAAATAACAACATAGACCAACCAAACACAAAGAACAGCATAAACCAGCCAAACACAAATAACAACATGGACCATACAAACACAAAGAACAACATAAACCAGCCAAACACAGATAACAACATAGACCGTACGAACACAAAGAACAACATAAACCAGCCAAACACAAAGAACAACGTGGACCATACAAACACAAAGAACAACATAAACCAGCCAAACACAGATAACAACATAGACCGTACGAACACAAAGAACAACATAAACCAGCCAAACACAAAGAACAACGTGGACCATACAAACACAAAGAACAACATAAACCAGCCAAACACAGATAACAACATAGACCGTACGAACACAAAGAACAACATAAACCAGCCAAACACAAAGAACAACGTGGACCATACAAACACAAAGAACAACATAAACCAGCCAAACACAGATAACAACATATACCGTACGAACACAAAGAACAACATAAACCAGCCAAACACAAAGAACAACGTGGACCATACAAACACAAAGAACAACATAAACCAGCCAAAAACAAATAACAACTTAGACCAACCAAACACAAAGAACAACATAAACCAGCCAAACACAAATAACAACATGGACCAACCAAACACAAAGAACAACATAAACCAACCAAACACAAAGAACAACATAAACCAACCAAACACAAAGAACAACATGGACCATACAAACACAAAGAACAACATAAACCAGCCAAAAACAAATAATAACATAGACCAACCTAAAAAAAAATTAAAAAAAATAATATAATGTGTCTGTTATCAAAACGAACGTGACAAAAATACTCCGGTCTGAGCATAATAACATCTAAAATAGAAAAACATACTTGACGGGGGTTCTTGTCCGTTATAATCTACCAGCAGTCTATCCACTATTCTTGTCGCACTGCAACACAATATATATAAATTGATTCATATTACATGCCAGAGCAATGTACATTTATGTCGTCGTTAATTAGAATGCTTCTTTTCTAATTTGCATGCCCATGTAAGATAACGTGGCTCTGGTGAAGAGTAATGGTCTTACTATGTAAGCCTGTACCTGGTGAAGAGCAATAGGACAACATGGTCTTACTATATACAAAGACAAGATATAGCAACCTCGCCAGTCATGCATGCGTCCCGGGTGTAAACCCCGTAAAATACCATAATGACAAAAACGTTATAAATGGTTCCAAAATCGCGAGTACGGCGTATGCAAGGGTGATTAATGACCACGGTATAAGAATAACTATTAGTTATAGTCTATGGTACACTCAGATGTGGATATAGACGGTCATGATGCAGTGGCAGAATGTGGACAACGCTGACACAATACATCCACTAGTCATTGTATAATGACCGAAACATTCACATGGTCAAGTATAGGCCTACTATTTATTGACTCCAAGTATTATGTATCCTACCTATTCTGGTCTCCTGGGCGAGGTCTAGATGAAGCAGCAGGAATATAACAGAATAGGTATTACATTGCTATCGTTTGTATAACATGCAGAGATACAAATGAAAAGAAAGGTGGTTACGAATATAATTATATTTCAAGGTGACAAATTACAGAAGCCATCCCAACAATCATTCTATATTGTAAGGCATCACAAAATAATACAACAATTTGATATGGAGGTCGCCAATCAAAGGGACTAATACGCTGCAATCATCAGGTAGGTTTTTTAAAATTTTGCAAAAATATAATTATTTAAAACATGTTATTTAAATGATATCATGGTTTCGAAGATATATTTATCATTTTGTATATATAATCATTGGTCGTATATTCTGAAATTAGTAAACTATAGAGCATATATACAATAATACACGTAAAAATTAGAATTAGTTAAACTATGTGCAATTAAAATAATGCTCGTCTATTGAGAATCCCAGAAACGTCATCAATCTAGCTTTCTATCAAATACTTATACATTTTATGCGATTGTAACATTTTTGAAAAAAAACTGGTTTGCTAATTATGTTGTCAAGAATTGACAACAAAGGGTTAAGTAGGAGACCATTTATTCGCATAATGTGACAATGATCATTTGAATAATTTTGATTAAAATGATTTATCGGGCACCTTACCAAGTGACAGATATGGCCTTTAATACTTATATTACAACAAATATAGTACACTTGTGGACAGAACAGGTCACATTCAAAAATATACACGTTCTAAACACTTTTCTAACTTTTACGAGAAAGTTCAGGTTCAAATATTTTCAAAACTGATTTCTGATGATATTTCAATCTCTAGCTTACTAAGCGTGTTTTAATTACGTACATGAGAATCCAGTGAAGATTTACACGGTTCTGTAATTTGAAATTAATATAATGCATCAATATATGAGCTGATTAATTATTTTTGAAACAAATGAGAGAGGTTTCGTGTTACATTTAGAAACATGTAATATTGTTTCAAAGTATCAAATATTTTGTAAATAATTTTAAATATAACTTTTCATATAGGACCTGTGTTTCATTTATTATTTTTCGGAGTGATACATACTTCATTTTGCTACATGCTGAAATATCACTTTTTATTTTGTATTGTTTATGGACTATTTCTCAAACGTGTCATCACATTTGAAACTGTGGGTCAGTCGTAAAGGCAACTATTTCACGCACTGAAAGATCGCATCTTTCCCCACGCAGATCTATCGTATAGACTACGTTGTTTCCATTATGAGTCTGCATCAAAGACGGTTTGCTGAATAATGAAAAAAACAAATTAAATACCCCCAACTTGGTAGTTTGATACAAATGAACTGATGTTTGAACCCAACAAACATGAAGGGTAAAGACAGTAAACGGTATGCCGCCTTCACCTACACAGCGAGACTTGCCACAAAGGATAGTCATTTTAAATATTCAAACCAATGACGTGTTGTCGTGCTGGGGTTGTAGCGGTCAGGGGGTCAGCTGAGCTGGGACTCAGCGTGAAATTCTTTGAATGGCACCTCCAGAATACCACACTAAGGCCGGAACTCTTTGTATGGCTGCTGCAGAATACCACAATAAGGCCGGAACTCTTTGAATGGCTGCTGCAGAATACCACAATCAGGCCGTAACTCTTTGTATGGCTGCTGCAGAATACCACAATCAGGCCGTAACTCTTTGTATGGCTGCTGCAGAATACCGCAATAAGGCTGTAACTCTTTGTATGGCTGCTCCAGAATACCGCAATAAGGCCGGAACTCTTTGTATGGCTGCTCCAGAATACCGCAATAAGGCTGTAACTCTTTGTATGGCTGCTCCAGAATACCACAATCAGGCCGTAACTCTTTGTATGGCTGCTGCAGAATACCACAATAAGGCTGTAACTCTTTGTATGGCTGCTCCAGAATACCGCAATAAGGCTGTAACTCTTTGTATGGCCGCTCCAGAATACCGCAATAAGGCTGTAACTCTTTGTATGGCTGCTGCAGAATACCGCAATAAGGCCGGAACTCTTTGTATGGCTGCTCCAGAGTACCGCAATAAGGCTTTAACTCTTTGTACGGCAGCTTCAGAAAACCACAATAAGGCCGTAACTCTTTGTATGGCTGCTCCAGAGTACCGCAATAAGCCCGGAACTCTTTGTATGGCTGCTCCAGATTACCGCAATAAGGCCGGACCTGTTTGAATGGCTGCTCCAGAATACCGCAATCAGGCCGGAACTCTTTGAGTGGCTGCTCCACAATACCACAATAAGGCCGTAACTCTTTGAATGGCTGCTCCAGAATACCACAATCAGCTGATGCATAATACTGCAACCTACTCTCCAGTACCCCACCCCACTGTCTGAAATGAAACAAAATGATCTGATGTGGAAAATAGAACGTATATAAGACTTTAAAATGATTTGATGTAGACAACTAATAAATGATTAAAAATCTGGGAGTTTGGTTCTCAGTCTAACACCCCCCCCCCCCCCGTTATAACTTCCTAAAGTATCCAGTGTCCTACTCCATCTCCACATTATGTTCAGCCAGTACGTTTAGTACATTCACTCATCTAATCTTCAACAAGTAGCCATTCAGCCATTGTTTCAGTGTTGAGTCCCTTCACCAGTTTACACCATCCCATTTACCTGAAAGCATCACTCGCCTGCACTATATATTCACTTCAGCCTAAATTGACTTCATCTCTACACAACATTAATGATCTGTCCTGTACATATCTAAGAAAGATATCTTTGCAGCAACATATATTCAGCAGGAACAATCTGTCTTGTTTACTCACTCTACTCCGCCTTTGCTTCAGACAGGCTTTTCTCCCTTATACTCCACATTGACTGCAGACAGGCTCTTCACCATTCTACTTTACCTTGGCTTCAGAAAGGCTCCTCGACCTTCCACTCCACATTGGCTGCAAAGAGGCTCTTTAACTTTTCACTTCACCTTGGCTTCAAACCGGCTCTTCAGCCCTCTACTCCATCTTGGCTTCAGACAGGCTTTTCAGCCCTCTACTCCATCTTGGCTTAAGACAGGCTCTTCAGCCCTCTACTCCATCTTGGCTTCAGACAGTCTCTTCAGCCATCTACTCCATCTTGGCTTCAGACAGGCTTTTCAGCCCTCTACTCCGTCTTGGCTTTAGCAAGTCTCTTCAACCCTCTACTCCATCTTGGCTTCAGACCGGCTTTTCAGCCTTCTACTCCATATTGGCTTTAGAAAGGCTCTTCAGCCCTCTACTCAATCTTGGCTTTAGAAAGGCTCCTCAGCCCTCTACTCCATCTTGGTTTCAGAAAGGCTGTTCAGCCCTCTACTCTATCTTGGCTTCAGAAAGGCTCTTCAGCCCTCTACTCCATATTGGCTTCAGCAAGGCTCTTCAGCCCTCTACTCCATCTTGGCTTCAGAAAACCTCTTCAGCCCTCTACTCCATATTGGCTTTAAAAAAGGCTCTTCAGCCCTCTACTCCATCTTGGCTTCAGAAAGGCTCTTCAGCCCTCTACTCCATATTGGCTTTAGAAAGACGCTTCAGCCCTCTACTCCAGCTTGGCTTCAGACAGGCTCTTCAACCCTCTACTCCATCTTGGTTTCAGACAGGCTCTTCAACCCTCTACTCTATCTTGGCTTCAGACCGGCTCTTCAGCCCTCTACTCCATATTGGCTTTAGAAAGGCTCTCTCAGCCCTCTACTTCATCTTGGCTTCAGGCAGGCTCTTCAGCCCTCTACTCCGTCTTGGCTTCAGACCGGCTCTTCAACCCTCTACTCCACATTGCTTCAGACAGGCTCTTCAGCCCTCTACTCCACCTAGGTTTTGTTCAGTATTGTATCCATACTCACCCCCTCTACACCTTTATGCCAGCCTGTATCCTCTATTTCCTGCATCCAACCTTGACTTCAGCTTTAGTCTCTAATTCCTACAATCCTTGTAGCATTTACTTTCTGACTGCTACATCTGCCACAATTTTGTCTTTGCTCTTCAATTCCTGTAATCCAGTTCGATTCATCATATACATGTAGTTCTAGTCGATCTACCCCATGTTGATTTTAGTCCTCATCCTCCCCTCTCTGGGTATTCAAGTTTCAAAGAGCTTAATGCTTCTTCTCGGCCCATTTGTAACATATTCTATATTATGGTGAATATGGCTACCACAACCGATGATTTGAGTGTTCAGTTTACCAGCCGACCCCCCCCCCCCTCCCCATAGAAGCCCCCAGTGGTGGGTTGATTTGAGACCATTAAGTCCATTATACACTGAAACACAATTAGGACACCGAGGATCGATTTACCTCGCAGCAGTAAGACGCACACACATTTAATTAGGCGACGGAAGATGTGATCATGATAAATGAGTAATCGATGCCAGGAGCAAATCAGTACATTAGACAGACGGGATCACATGTGCCGCACAGAAGCCCACCAAATACACCCGCTAAATGGGATTGACTGAATCAAAACACATGTAAGGATCCGCCTAGAAAGTGCTGTTTATAATCACATGTGTCTTGTCTATGACAGATGTGGCACTGTCACTCAGTGCATTATCTTTTCAGCCAGATGTTAACAATTTGTAATCTTCTTGTTTGAAAATGTCTTCTATTCTTATACACAGGCATTAGGTTTAACGGATTATTTCTGATAACGACAAAATTATAGCTTTTATATTTTATTTTATTATTTAAAATTCTAAGACTAGGTACAAATGTCATGTTTCAAAACTGGGTCCCTAACATTGAATCGGCTTTTCGTCTTTGCTAGATTAACATGCTTAAGGCGCTCCATCAGACAAAAAGAATTAATTGTGTTTTTTATGTCCTGCTGACAAATTAAATCAGATGGTAATGACATAAAAACACTAAATTAGACGTACTACATGTCAATATTAATCCACGTTGTTTTAATTCTTACTAAATGTGATGTCATGCAATAAGTGATCATAGTGTATTGCAGCTGCATGCTTATCGGATAATATATTCACTTAATTAAGTGATTCATCAACTATTTTTGTGTGGTTATGTTTTCAATTTGATAGGCATATAAGTATGGTCCAGGTTATGCTTTTTAATTTTCAGAATTCTACCATTAGACACATCTTTAATTAGTGGATATAGTTATATGGTATAATGTAATGTATGGAAAGCTATAAGTGATATTATTGTATTTTATTAGCTGACGTATAGTACCGGCAACTACAATATCTGCACATTTATGCTAGCGTCTGTTGTCCAATATTACTGTTATCCCTTATTCCCCAGGTAACACTTGACAGGCGAAGAGCGCTGCTGTGTTCATCGTCTGTAATGTGTTGACCTCATCGCTTGTCAGGTCTTTCTGGGGAAGATATATAATCGTAAATATGGTTAATGTGTAATCGGTGTAAAGCCCCAGTAGGTGTAAACTGGTTATCGGTATATTTATTTCACGTAATCTGAAACGTAATATGAAATATACATGCGTGTGTTCTAATCTGACGAGACAATGTATCGCTGTTTGTTTCATATTCCAACTCAGCCACTGACTGGTTGTCACTTTGTAATGTAGGGTATTTAATTAAATAATATCACTATTTTAACGATGCTACCCGTAATGGCTTTTCAACTTTCCTTTCATATTTAATTCACTGTCAATGTTGTTTCTGAACCAACGATGAGGCTTGTTGTCAGTTGTTTGAGGTTCTTGGTGAAGGACATGTGTTTATTTTTGTTTTTTAGAAACAAAACGTTATCATGGTTACCATACGCTGTAATATATTGTTTCTAGTAATTATGTTAGACTATGTGAGATTGCTCAAAATTATTCATTTCATTGGACCAGTCAACACTCTGGCTCTTGAGTATTTAGATATGTCTAAATAAATAAGTAAAGTGATTATAGTCTCTAAGTAATATTTTATTTTATTGGTTATAGACATCTTCAGTAGCTTGAAGCCGAATAATAATCATGCACAACTTTTATGATAATTACGGAGAAATCTATTAAAAAGAAAAAAAATACACCGAACATAATTTCTTCGATAAAGTAATTGTAATGAATGTTTGATAAAACTGCTCATACTATACGAGAAATATTAAATGGGGTTGGTCGTCTCTGGGGCGCATGTTTGAGCTTACACACTGAAAACCCAAAATCATCTAAATATTTAAATTTCAGGTTTATGTCATAAATATAACTTAACACCTCCACATAAAATAGCTATCATGTACACTGCACATGCGCATGCGAGACGATTGAACCCATTTAATAAATTAACGTGATTGTAATTATCCAAGGCTCCAACGAGAAACTTATGGTAATTGAATAATTAAAACACCATAAAATTATACTGTGATAATATTGGCGAATAAAAATGAATGTAAAGTGAATAACAGATCATACAGATTTATCTTTAAAATCTGATGGTATTATGTATATAACAACAAATACTGCTCTATCATTGTATTGTGAATGTATATCCCATGCAACGTGACGATTTACACAATATTCTTTTCATTCCCACACAACCTCAACTAAATCACGTAACTATAGTCAGAAGGGTATATTGGGTGACATATGCATTGTTTCGTCATTAATTCATTGGTGGTTTAATGAAAAAGAATATTATTTAACAAACACATTTTCTAAGTATGATATATAGTTATAATTATGTGGCAATGAAAGGCTGACTGTGTCCCTCTGTTAAACAAGCGATGCGCTTTCACGCAACGGGTGATATGATCTTGTGAGATGATTTTTTCTCGGGTGATTTAATATTGATGTGAACAGCTATGCTCATTGCTGAGTGGCTGAACATGAACAGCTATGCTCATTGCTGAGTGGCTCAAAATTTTAGAATTGCGGAAACAATAAGTATATATTTTTCTAAATTTAAACAACAATTGACGAGAGTTGTCCGGACGGTATATAACCACGATACACACCAATTGTGTTATTGTGATGTAGCCTACTCAGATGGCAATGAGATGTGCTGATCCACAATATCACAAAGAAAAATAAAGATGTGAATATAAAAACCCACGTGAATAAAACTACCTTCTTGGGATTAAAGAGTTGAACCTGTGTCCTATTCAACTGTCAGAAACGACTCTTTAAGTCCAAGAAATCAACTGATGTAGATAAAACTAATACTTATGGTATATGTATCAGGCTTGTTTTTTGTAACAAATGCTGATACGATGTCTTACCCAGGAAGAGGTCTTCTCCTGGAGAGGAAAAAACATGTATCGTACAATAAAACAGATAAGAAAGGAGCAGCTTCATTCATTCTAATGTGATCAGCCAGAAGGCAGTAAGTGATACTTATTGTGTAAGCAACGTCTGTATTTTGGTTCTGCTAGTCGTACTCTGCGATAGAAATTCGTGCTTCAAACGCTTCAGAGTAACGTTTAATTAACGTGTTTAGAAGGTCAGCAGATAATAAATCATCAAAAGCCTTTTCTTCTATTGAGTTGATGTCATTACTATTACATGTTGACTGCTTTCATATACATGTACATGTAATACACCAACGGTGAAAGTTATTTTAATTGTATCATCAATTTGTTTAATGGTTTGAATAGAATTACATGTACTGTAAAACAAACAAAATAAAGATTTTAAAATTGATGCTTCCACCATCGATGTAGGCCTACATGCTTCCCAGCGAACAAAAGACATCGAAATAATGTTGGTTTACTGTTGCATCAGCAAATACGACGCTGGCCCTGCAGTAAACCGCCGTTGTTTCGATGTCTTCCGCTTACTGGGCTGCCACTAGAATCACAGACATTACCCTACTAATTCTATGTAAAATTGTAAACACAAGAAAAACTAACGACTGCTTATGACATCATACAAACGGTCACAGTGCAATTATCTAAAGCTCGTCGTTATAAAAGTGCAAAAGAAACATGTATTTTATTTAATTGTGAAGTTTGATTTACATATATAACGAGTGTATTCAGTGTAGTAAAATAAAAACGTGCTAAATTCACATGAAAATCCAGACTACAGCGGCGTTAATCAGTAACGAAAGTCATTCAATATTACATAGATTTACAAAACCTGAACTTATCGGCCCAACTTAGAATGCCATCCGTGTTTCGGTTTTGTGAACTAGTGTGTTCAAAAAAGGTCAATAATATATAAAAAGTGAATATGGGAATAAAGTGAAAATATGTTAAATCACTCCATCAATAAAAACAATAGAATGACAATTTTTTTTTTAATTTATAAGAATAGAGCAAAATATCAATATAATAACGTGTTGTATGAAACCACATGCAGGGCATGTGGTGTGAAAAATTGTAAAACAATACTGGCAATAGATAATTATTGTTTATCTAGGACAACATAATTTGACAACATTCAACTGAGAATACAGTGGGTGACACTTACGGCTCTGGGGTTATTCTATTAATTCTGACCCTCTGTCTGTTAGGAAAACAAATATCAGTATGTTAGTATTATCAGAATTGCTAAGACGAAATGTTGTCACAGTAATGATCATAATATAATAGATATGATTATACAATGTTTGCCCAGTGCTGGGGAAATGTCACAGATGCTCTCCCAATATCGTGTACGCGTTTTCTAAAATAGTGTATATAGTAATATCATCTCCTTGGATATAAAAAGGTGTATCCGCTATTTTGTAACGTGGCATACAGTTTTCATGTCCGACGGCGCTATATTATTGTGTTTGCTGCTGTAAACAACACGGATTGCTTATGATATGGTGGGAAGCAAAAGGTGCGTCAATGTTTAGTGAGCGTTGGGAACTGGAAGGCGAGATGGGCTCATCACATCAGAAGACATCACATCAAGCCCGAGCCTTTAGATCTCACCATACGTCTCGTTGTGGAAGCCAACGACATGAGTGCGAGAATACTTCGATACTGCTTTACCGTGCCCATACTGCTGGGTTATAGTAGACTTTCCCGTGCCAACTTTCCCGTGCCCATACTGCTGGGTTAAAGTAGACCTTCTCGTGCCCATACTGCTGGGTTATAGTAGACTTTCCCGTGCCCATACTGCTGGGTTATAGTAGACTTTCCCATGCCCAACTTTCCCGTGCCCATACTTCTAGGTTATAGTAGACTTTCCCGTGCCCAACTTTCCCGCACCCATACTGCTGGGTTATAGTAGACTTTCCTGTGCCCATACTGATGTGTTATAGTAGACTTTCCAGTGCCCAACTTTCCCGTGCCCATACTGTTGGGCTATAGTAGACTTTCCCGTGGTCACCTTCCCGTGCCCATACTGCTAGGTTATAGTAGACTTTCCCGTGCCCATACTGCTAGGTTATAGTAGACTTTCCCGTGCCCAACTTTCCCGTGCCCATACTGTTGGGCTATAGTAGACTTTCCCGTGGTCACCTTCCCGTGCCCATACTGCTAGGTTATAGTAGACTTTCCCGTGCCCAACTTTCCCGTACCCATACTGCTGGGTTATAGTAGACTTTCACGTGCCCATACTGCTAGGTTATAGTAGACTTTCCCGTGCCCAACTTTCCCGTGCCCATACTGCTGGGTTATAGTAGACTTTCCCGTGCCCACCTTCCTGTGCCCATACTGCTGGGCTTTAATAGGCCTTCCAGTGCCCAACCTTCCCGTGGCCGTACTGCTGGGTTATAGTAGACTTTCCCATGCCCCACCTTCCCGTGCCCATATTGCTGGGTTATAGTAGACTTTCCCGTGCCCCACCTTCCCGTGCCCATACTGCTGGGTTATAGTAGACTTCCCCGTGCCCACCTTCCCGTGCCCATACTGCTGGGTTATAGTAGACTTTCCCGTGCCCATACTGCTGGGTTATAGTAGACCTTCCTGTGGTCACCTTCCCGTGCCCATACTGCTGGGTTATAGTAGACTTTCCCGTGGCCAACTTTCCCGTACCCATACTGCTGGGTTATAGTAGACCTCCCCGTGCCCATACTGCTGGGTTATAGTAGACCTTCCTGTGGTCACCTTCCCGTGCCCATACTGCTGGGTTATAGTAGACTTTCCCGTGCCCAACTTTCCCGTACCCATACTGCTGGGTTATAGTAGACCTTCCCGTGGCCACCTTCCCGTACCCATACTGCTGGGTTATAGTAGACTTTCCCGTGCCCATACTGCTGGGTTATAGTAGACTTACCCGTGCCCATACTGCTGGGTTATAGTAGACTTACCCGTGCCCACCTTCCCGTGCCCATACTGCTGGGCTTTAATAGACTTTCCCGTGCCCATACTGCTGGGTTATAGTAGACTTTCCCATGCCCAACTTTCCGTGCCCATACTGCTAGGTTATAGTAGACTTTCCCGTGCCCAACTTTCCCGTACCCATACTGCTGGGTTATAGTAGACCTTCCCGTGCCCATACTGCTGGGTTATAGTAGACTTACCCGTGCCCATACTGCTGGGTTATAGTAGACTTACCCGTGCCCATACTGCTGGGTTATAGTAGACTTACCCGTGCCCATACTGCTGGGTTATAGTAGACTTACCCGTGCCCATACTGCTGGGTTATAGTAGACTTTCCAGTTCTCAACTTTCCCGTGCCCATACTGCTAGGTTATAGTAGACCTTCCCGTGGCCATACTGCTGGGTTATAGTAGACTTTCACGTGCCCATACTGCTAGGATATAGTAGACTTTCCCGTGCCCAACTTCCCCGCGCCCATACTGCTGGGTTATAGTAGACTTACTCGTGCCCACCTTCCTGTGCCCATACTGCTGGGCTTTAATAGACCTTCCCGTGCCCAACCTTCCTGTACCAATACTGCTGGGTTATAGTAGACTTTCCCGTGGCCACCTTCCCGTTCCCATACTGCTGGGTTATAGTAAACTTTCCCGTGCCCATACTGCTGGGCTTTAATAGACTTTCCCGTGGCCATACTGCTGGGCTTTAATAGACTTTCTCGTGCCCATACTGCTGGGTTATAGTAGACCTTCCCGTGGCAACCTTCCCGTGCCCATATTGCTGGGTTATAGTAGACTTTCCCGTGCCCCACCTTCCCGTGCCAATACTGCTGGGTTATAGTAGACTTCCCCGTGCCCACCTTCCCGTGCCCATACTGCTGGGTTATAGTAGACCTTCCCGTGCCCATACTGCTGGGTTATAGTAGACCTTCATGTGCCCATACTGCTGGGTTATAGTAGACTTTTCCGTGGCCACCTTCCCGTGCCCAGACTGCTGGGTTATAGTAGACTTTCCCGTGCCCAACTTTCCCGTACCCATACTGCTGGGTTATAGTAGACTTTCCCGTGCCCATACTGCTGGGTTATAGTAGACTTACCCGTGCCCATAGTGCTTGGTTATAGTAGACTTTCCAGTTCCCAACTTTACCGTGCCCATACTGCTAGGTAATACTAGACTTTCCCGTGCCCAACTTTCCCGTACCCATACTGCTGGGTTATAGTAGACTTTCACGTGCCCATACTGCTAGGTTATAGTAGACTTTCCCGTGCCCAACTTTCCCGTGCCCATACTGCTGGGTTATAGTAGACTTACCCGTGCCCACCTTCCTGTGCCCATACTGCTGGGCTTTAATAGGCCTTCCCGTGCCCAACCTTCCCGTGGCCGTACTGCTGGGTTATAGTAGACTTTCCCATGCCCAACCTTCCCGTGCCCATACTGCTGGGCTTTAATAGGCCTTCCCGTGCCCAACCTTCCTTTACCAATACTGCTGGGTTATAGTAGACTTTCCCGTGGCCACCTTCCCGTGCCCATACTGCTGGGTTATAGTAAACTTTCCCGTGCCCATACTGCTGGGCTTTAATAGACTTTCCCGTGGCCATACTGCTGGGCTTTAATAGACTTTCTCGTGCCCATACCGCTGGGTTATAGTAGACCTTCCCGTGGCAACCTTCCCGTGCCCATATTGCTGGATTATAGTAGACTTTCCCGTGCCCCACCTTCCCGTGCCAATACTGCTGGGTTATAGTAGACTTCCCCGTGCCCACCTTCCCGTGCCCATACTGCTGGGTTATAGTAGACCTTCCCGTGCCCATACTGCTGGGTTATAGTAGACCTTCATGTGCCCATACTGCTGGGTTATAGTAGACTTTCCCGTGGCCACCTTCCCGTGCCCATACTGCTGGGTTATAGTAGACTTTCCCGTGCCCACCTTCCCGTGCCCATACTGCTGGGTTATAGTAGACTTTCCCGTGGCCATACTGCTGGGTTATAGTAGACTTTCCCGTGCCCAACTTTCCCGTGCCCATACTGCTGGGTTATAGTAGACCTTCCCGTGCCCATACTGCTGGGATATAGTAGACTTTCCCGTGCCCATACTGCTGGGTTATAGTAGACTTCCCCGTGCCCCACCTTCCCGTGGCCATACTGCTGGGTTATAGTAGACCTTCCCGTGGCCATACTGCTGGGTTATAGTAGACTTTCCCGTGCCCACCTTTCCGTGCCCATACTGCTGGGTTATAGTAGACTTTCCCGTGGCCATACTGCTGGGTTATAGTAGACTTTCCCGTGCCCACCTTCCCGTGCCCATACTGCTGGGTTATAGTAGACTTTCCCGTGGCCACCCTCCCGTGCCCATACTGCTAGGTTATAGTAGACCTTCCCGTGCCCATACTGCTGGGTTATAGTAGACCTTCATGTGCCCATACTGCTGGGATATAGTAGACTTTCCCGTGCCCATACTGCTGGGTTATAGTAGACTTTCCCGTGGCCATACTGCTGGGTTATAGTAGACTTCCCCGTGCCCATACTGCTGGGTTATAGTAGACCTTCCCGTGCCCATACTGCTGGGTTATAGTAGACCTTCCCGTGCCCATACTGCTGGGTTATAGTAGACTTTCCCGTGGCCACCTTCTCGTGCCCATACTGCTGGGTTATAGTAGACCTTCCCGTGCCAATACTGCTGGGTTATAGTAGACTTCCCCGTGCCCATTCTGCTGGGTTATAGTAGACCTTCCCGTGCCCATACTGCTGGGTTATAGTAGACTTTCCCGTGGCCACCTTCTCGTGCCCATACTGCTGGGTTATAGTAGACCTTCCCGTGCCAATACTGCTGGGTTATAGTAGACTTTCCCGTGGCCATACTGCTGGGTTATAGTAGACTTTCCCGTGCCCAACTTTCCCGTGCCCATACTGCTGGGTTATAGTGGACCTTCCCGTGCCCATACTGCTGGGATATAGTAGACTTTCCCGTGCCCATACTGCTGGGTTATAGTAGACTTTCCCGTGGCCACCTTCCCGTGCCCAGACTGCTGGGTTATAGTAGACTTTCCCGTGCCCCCACCTTCCCGTGCCCATACTGCTGGGTTATAGTAGACTTTCCCGTGCCCATACTGCTGGGTTATAGTAGACTTCCCCGTGCCCCACCTTCCCGTGCCCATACTGCTGGGTTATAGTAGATCTTCCCGTGGCCATACTGCTGGGTTATAGTAGACTTTCCCGTGCCCACCTTCCCGTGCCCATACTGCTGGGTTATAGTAGACTTTCCCGTGGCCATACTGCTGGGTTATAGTAGACCTTCCAGTGCCCATACTGCTGGGTTATAGTAGACTTTCCCGTGGCCACCTTCCCGTGCCCATACTGCTGGGTTATAGTAGACCTTCCCGTGCCCATACTGCTGGGCTATAGTAGACCCTCCCGTGCCCATACTGCTGGGTTATAGTAGACTTTCCCGTGGCCACCTTCCCGTGCCCATACTGCTGGGTTATAGTAGACCTCCCCGTGTCCATACTGCTGGGTTATAGTAGACCTTCCCGTGCCCATACTGCTGGGTTATAGTAGACTTTTTCGTGGCCACCTTTCCGTGCCCATACTACTGGGTTATAGTAGACCTTCCCGTGCCCATACTGCTGGGTTATAGTAGACCTTCCCGTGCCCATACTGATGGGTTATAGTAGACCTTCCCGTGCCTATTATGCTGGGTTATAGTAGACCTTCCCGTGTCCATACTGCTGGGTTATAGTAGACCTTCCCGTGCCCATACTGCTGGGTTATAGTAGACTTTCCCGTGCCCATACTGCTGGGTTATAGTAGACTTTCCCGTGGCCACCTTCTCGTGCTGGGTTATAGTAGACCTTCCCGTGCCCATACTGCTGGGTTATAGTAGACTTTCCCGTGCCCATACTGCTGGGTTATAGTAGACTTTCCCGTGCCTCACCATCCCGTGCCCATACTGCTGGGTTATAGTAGACTTTCCCGTGGCCATACTGCTGGGTTATAGTAGACTTTCCCGTGCCCACCTTCCCGTGCCCATACTGCTGGGTTATAGTAGACTTTCCCGTGGCCACCCTCCCGTGCCCATACTGCTAGGTTATAGTAGACCTTCCCGTGCCCATACTGCTGGGTTATAGTAGACCTTCATGTGCCCATACTGCTGGGTTATAATAGACCTTCCCGTGTCCATACTGCTGGGTTATAGTAAACCTTCCCGTGGCCATACTGCTGGGTTATAGTAGACCTTCCCGTGCCCATACTGCTGGGTTATAGTAGACTTTCCCGAAGCCACCTTCCCGTGCCCATACTGCTGGGTTATAGTAGACCTTCCCGTGCCCATACTGCTGGGTTATAGTAGACTTTCCCGTGGCCACCTCCCCGTGCCCATACTGCTGGGTTATAGTAGACCTTCCCGTGCCCATACTGCTGGGTTATAGTAGACCTTCCCGTGCCCATAATGCTGGGTTATAGTAGACCTTCTCGTGCCCATACTGCTGGGTTATAGTAGACCTTCCCGTGTCCATACTGCTGGGTTATAGTAGACCTTCCCGTGCCCATACTGCTGGGTTATAGTAGACCTTCCCGTGCCCATACTGCTGGGTTATAGTAGACTTTCCCGTGGCCACCTTCTCGTGCCCATACTGCTGGGTTATAGTA